>PVKS010003066.1:77891-109060 GCA_004027875.1 Aplodontia rufa
CCCCTCAACCAATCCACAGCGGGCTCTTCCTTTCACAAGGATGATTGGTCACTGTGCCTAGCGATCCAAACCAGGACCCCACCCTCACCCCACCCCCTCCAGCTTGCCTAGGTCCGAGAAGCCGCTGATTGGTCTATCTGGAAGAAGGCTGGTTCTCCAATGCCACCAATGAGAAGGCTCAGAAAGGGGGAGCGTCACACCCAGTCCCAGGTAGTATGCAAATATGCTGACACGTGATATCAGATTTTGCGGAGGGGACGGGGAGTGGGGGTAGGTTGGAATCAAGCACCAGTGAAATCCTTAGGGGGTAGGACTGTCAAACTTTAAGCAGTTGAGTCCCTGTAGCACCGAGAAAACATGACTTCAAAAGGTATTACATTTAGTTTAACCTAGAAACATTAGTTTTAAATCCTTATAGGAACTCAGTGCAGTTTGCAAAATCCACAATAAGAATCTATAAACTAATAAGAAGTTTGCATATCATTTGCGTCCGATTTGCATTGAATTCATGCACTTAATGGCCATCTTGCTTCGAGTGACATCCACATTTGTCTTTGTCCATGTTTCCAAGTTCCTACTTGGAGTTGATCCAACCTTAAAAAAAAAAAAAAAAGATGCAGCTGTTAACCTGCAAATTAAATTGGGTCTCTGAAAGGGAGCTGGGAATTTCCCTTCTGTTGTCTATTCCAGATCTACCTCCGCAGAGTGGAAGGAGCAAAGTGACTGAGAAATGTGCTCAAGTTTGCACAATGACTCCACTTTTCCCAGTTCAGTGCTCTCTGACCTACCAGTCAAAATGAGACTGGGTGATCTCCAAAGAGAATGCATGCAGTTCTGAAAATCACAAGCTATAATATATATGAAGGTGTTTGGTAAAGAAAACAGCATTTAAGGTACTATTAAAAATCATTACTCTTCAAAATATATTATGTGTGTGTGTGTGTGTATATATATATATATATATATATATATATATATATATTAGTATTTGTTAACCATTTTGTTCTATGTGTGGAAGAAGCAAATGTCAATCAACCCTGGGTTGTCTGTGATGAGGGACCATCCAAATAATTGGATAATTCCCTCTAGATTTATATTTAGCTATGAATTCTATTTTTGATCTTGCTACAGATTTATCTTTCTATTTCTGTTTTTTGCCTAGTTTAATGTTAAAAGGAAGGTATTCCCTGAAGCCACTTGAACTAATCAGAGAAAAGGAGGTAAACTGGGAGCGTGCTATGAGCAAGGAGAGGTCATTCTGAGATTAAATATTGAAAGCAGATAATACTCAAAGTGGATATTCAGGAGTTGGTTGGATATTAAAATCATCCCACATACCCAGAAAAAAATTGAAGCAATAAAACATTCTGTAGAAAGGTGTTCATTGAAAAGACAATTATCTTGCAGGTTTAAAGGATTTGCTTTGAGATCTGACATACAAATTCATCTTTCATTGACTAAAGAAATTCTGTACTTTTTTTCCATGAAGAGGACAGCCTTCCTTATCAAAGGCACATAGGAATGGACAAACACTGCCAAACTTATAAAATCCCTGCCTTTATAAACTTAGCTCAGCTTTTAAAATATTTTGTGTTTATATTGTTTCTCAATTCATCTAGTTAAAAGTTTTCATACACTTTTTTAAAAATCCTCATAATGATCTGGAAAAGAAAAAAGATTCTTACTATGGTGTAAGTAGGGAAACAGGTCCAAAGAGGTGTATCCTTTACTAGCTCAAATCTCTCTCACATCTTATCGAACCAACCTGCCTCACATCTTCATTAATAAAATCAGTAATGGTAGTAACTAAGATTCACTGAATTCCTTTCTCCATTCCAGGTACATCTTAAGCCCATGTGGTATATTATCATTTCATATACCACACCTGTAAGATGGGTAGTATCTCCTTTTTACTGAGGCTTCAGAGAGAAGTAGTAGCATGCCTAAAGTTAGCCAGGCAACCTAACTCTAGAACTGAGTTCCTAATCTCTATGCTTGTAAAAACTTTCTCATGAAACAGAAGGATTACTATTTATATTAGATAGTCTCCAAAGATGCAAATCTGGCTATGTTAAAATTAACATTTGACTAATGCTTTACAGTTTTCATGTATATCATCTCATTGAATTCTCACAATAGGCATATAAATTAAAAAATGTAAATATTGTCTTCATTCCATAAGTTGTCACAGCAGCTACATGACTTGCCCAAGAGAGTCTACTTAGTAAAAGGTATATTTAGGAATTACTGTCTAGGTCTTTTGTCTCCAGATTCAAGTACTTTCCCAATTTGATGTCCAATTTCTAGACATCAGAACTGCCTGAGAGGGGCTGGAACTGTGGCTCAGTGGTTATGGCACTTGTCTGGCAAGCAAGAGGACGTGAGTTCAAACCCCAGCACCGAATACAAAACTGTCAGAGCAATGAAAACCAAATGAAAAACTAAATAAATATGATTCTCTCTCTTTCATTGTCCCTGTCTTAAAAAAAAAAAGTTTATTGGAAAAAAAAGGAACTGCCTGAGAGAAAAAGGGTGAACTAGTTGATCTCTTGAAATCTGTTCTTGCCTGACAGCTTTTATAATTTTAGAATCCCTCAACTTGTACATTTTTAAACATTATTAGGAGATGAGTTTTTTTTATTGGACAAGCTTTACAGTGTGTGTCAGAGGGAAAAGTCCTGGGATGGCAGATCTTGAACTACTTTGGGCAGGTGGTTTCCTCTCTCTGCCAGAATCATTCCTGCTCCATCAAGCCCCTCAGATTGCTCTACAGATAAAATGGCAAATTAATGTACAGATGTATTCTTGTTTTGGAGAGAGGAGAAATATGGATGGTCCCCAGGACACAGGGTTTAAATTTTATTCCAAAGCCATGGTACCAGGAGTTGAGGACCTGGACAGTGGGAAAAGAACCATTGGTTGTGGCACAGCTGCAGAATTGAATCTTCTGAGTCCAGAAAGTCATGGTCTTTCCTGATAACTTCTGGCAAAAAGGCACTGAAGTTGACCCTACCTAAAGCAGTTGAAGGCAGGCATGCAGAGGACACTTGTCCTCTCTTTACCTAGGTATCATGCCCAAACAGCTGTCTCTTGTTCCCTTCTCTATCCCCTGATAGCTTCTGGCATGGGCACGATGGGAAGATAAGGACCTCATCTGAAATCAGCCTCTGTCTCCTGTAATGAAATAAGCCATAGCCATGGCTTTCAGGAAACTGTGCTGCTGAGGGGAGATGCCTTGCATTACAAAGCACCTTCTTGCTTACAAGAAATCTTTCTTACCATCCCCACTGGCACTCTTAACATGATTGTCATTTGTTAATTCACTCATCACAGTTACTGAAATGACCACTATGTACCAGACACTGAGTCAAGCACTAAGGAATGACAATGTTTCAGATGTGGTCCTCAACTTGAAATTCACAGCCCAGTAGGCCTGGGAGCTTGCATGTGGAAGTGGAACTGGGCTAGATGCTATCCAATTGAGAGACATGACCTGGTTTCCGCTTTCAGAGACAGGCACTCAAAAACATTAAAAGTAGAGGATTATACACACCAAATATATTAATAGCTTTTCATCTACAGAACACTCATTTGATTTATAGGGTTTCCAACAACAAATGCTTAGATCCTTGGTCCCAGACTGCTCTTGGGATGTCTACAGCCATTACAAATAAAAGAGGACTCAAGAAATGATTTCCCCTACAAGTGTGAGTCAGAGGTATAGCCACTCCCCAAGCAATCCCTATAAGGCTTGGAGTCTTAAAAACTGCGGGAATCTGAGGGACTACCAAGGACAAAAGTCTGAGGGAATTGTGGCAGTTCAATCAGCAGGCAGGCCTTTTCCTCCTTGCCACTGAATCCAGAAAGACCAGGGTTGTCATAGCTGAGAGGACTTTCCAGTTCTGAAGGCACTTTCCAGCCCTATAGTGGGGCACCTTGAATTCTATCCTGTGCATCTGTTTATGCCACAATAACCCTCAAGAATGGAAGTTCCAGTTTTTTTTACCCTTTCAAATATGACAACCAGCAGTGGTTGCTCAGCAAAGACTTGTGAAGTCCTGATATTCCTTGGTCCCTGGGGGACTCTCTCTGAACTTCTGGGTAAATGGCTACTTGCTTATGTCTTTGGTCCCCCAGTTACGAAACAATAAAACAGAAAATAAGATGACGCAGACATAGTGCCTTTTTCCGACCTACCTCCTTTACTCAGCCTCTGTCTGAAATGTCAGGCCCAGCTCCTCAGGGAACGAAATCCTGAGGAAATGGGGTCAGAACTGAAGGAGCAGAGCAGCTAGAGAGGGATTGGGAAGGAGGGTTGAAGGAATGAATGAGGTTACGGGAACAGAGTAGGGAGGGGTCCTATCCCTCAGCACCTCTTCCGGTTCTGGTAGCCTCCCTCTCCCAGAACCCCTTCCCTTTTACTCCCAGGGGTAACCAGATGGCCTGGATTTTGACCTTCCAAACTTTCTCTGACACATTTTGTCCCTTGTTGTGGCCCACAGCATTCTTTTTTGTTAGTTCTCTCGTTAGTTCCTCTTCTTCATTTGGACTGGATGAGATTTACTCCTTAACTCTCCTTTTACTCTCAATGAGAATCTAATTTTCTTATTAAACTGCAGCCTTTTAAAAAAATTTTTATTCAAGAAAGAGGGGACAGTGAGAGAGAGAGAAGTAATTTTTATTTTAGTTTTTGCATGTGATCTTCATTCCTTGGACATTTTGTTGTGTATATGGTGCTGGGGTTTGAACTTGCGTACTCGCACATGCCAGGCAAGCGCCCTAACTGCTGAGCCACCGCTCCAGCCCCAACTGCAGCCTTTTTAAAATGAAGATTACTCATTTTTTATAAGAAAGAGGGACAGTGAGAGCGAGAAATAGAGAATCAATTTTATTTAGTTTTTCATGTGGCCTTTGTTGCTCTAACACTTCATTGTGTACGTAGTGCTGGGATTCGAACCCGCATCCTTACACATGCCAGGCAAGTGCTGAAACTGCTGAGCCACTGTTCCAGCCCCAGATTACTCATTCTTAACAGTAAACACTATGATGGAAATTTTCAAACAAAGATTAAATGTGGGATCAAACACAGTGAAATTTTAGAATATTGGGCCTAATGGTACCCCATGAAAAATACAAAGTAGATGTTTTTTAAAATTATTTTTAAAGAGAGAAGGACAGTGAGAAAGAGAAACAGAATCAATTTTTATTGAGTTTTTCACATAGCTTTCATTGCTCTGACACTTAGTTGTGTACATGGGTGCTGGGGTTTGAACCCGCATACTTGTACATGCCGGGCAAGCGCTGTAACCGCCAAGCCACCGCTCCAGCTCCCCAAAGTAGGTTTTTTTAAAGAAAAAAATGGGAAGAGACATTAGAGACTATATATGATTCATCCCCTGTCATTACAGATGGAGAAATGGCTCCCCAGAGAAGGGAAGGACTTATGAAGGGCCATTTAGCAAAGCAGGGTCAGGGCAAGAGACCAGAACTCCTGCATTCTGTTAAATATTGCCTCAAAACATAAATAACTTCCAAAAGAATTTAAATGGAATATTATTATCAATAAACAGGAAGAGACTATTGAAACATGCTACAACATGGATGGAACTTGCAAGTATGCTAAGTGAAAGAAGCCAGACACGAAAGACTACAAAATGTACCATTCTGTGTATACAGAATGTCCAGAAAAGACATTTACAGAGACAGAAAGCAGATCTGTTGCTTAGGCTTAAGGATGGGAGCAGGAAATACCTGAAAATAGACCCAATGAAACTTTCTGAGGTGGTAGAATGGTCCTAATCTACAAAGTGATAATAGTGAACAATTCTATCAATTTCAAAAACAAACAAACCTATAAAATCATATATGTATAATGGGTAAATTTTTTGGTATGTAAATTATATTCAATTTAACCTTTTAAAAAAAGGCGTGGATAAATTTATGGATGAGAAGCTGCATGCCATGGGGCACAGTTATCATTCCAGCTATTCAGGAGGCTGAGACACGAGAATCACAAATTTGAGGCCAGCTTGGGCAACCTAGCAAAACCTTGTCTCAAAATAAAAAATAAACAGGGCTGTAGATGTAGCTCAGTCGCTCTACAGCACCCTGGTACTGCGTGTGTGTGTGTGTGTGTGTGTGTGTGCGCGCGCACATATATAGATAGATAGATGTGAAATTCATCTGTGGGAAACCCTACTAATCTTTTTAGGGAAATTTTCCAGGGATTCCAGGAAGCAAGTACACCTGCCCCCTTGATATTGCTAAAAGATCACTGTGAGAGACTGAAGATGCGATTCTCTAGACTATGGAAATACCTAGGCTAGCAGTTCTCATTTTTAAAAATAGATATGCTTCCTAAGGAGAACAGGTGTGTCCTGGTCATCATTCTACAAGCTAGCACTGTAACAAGAATACAGATGATAATTCACAGAAAAATGAATTAAAATACATTCTTGTTCCGTTGTGCCATGTGGTTTGGGTACTTTGGGGAGCCAGCTGCTCTCTATAGCAGTGCCTTGGGGGAATTAGTTTGCACCCCATATACCTCATTTTCCCAGGCATCCTTCGCTACCCTAGAGATGAAAGTCTCTGGAGAGATGTTGGTTCAGCACATTGCCAGCAGACTGCATGCAAATCAAAAGACTGTTTCATTCCCCCTTAGATTTCTCTTTTCTACTGTTGTTCCCTCTTACCTCCTTTAAGTCTGCCTCAAAAATATAATTGCCCAGAGGGGAAATCAGCTAAATACCTTTGACGTTATCCATCTGATTCCACATCCAATTTCTCTCTTTCCCTCACACCATGCACCAAGTCAGGCATCAAGTATCATTAAAATCTAATTCAAAGATATTATAACAGGAGGGACATGTGATTTGAAAGTTGGCCTGCTGTCTGATTTCCTTTAGATATAGGATACAGGCTCCAGAGCTTATATTCAGAGTCTAAAATATTATCTATAAAGAACTTTTGTAATAGATACCTGCAAAGCACCATTAGGTTTCTTACTCAATTGTATGCACACATGTACACACATGCACATTGGTAAAAAGATCCCCCATTCCTTCACCTTCTTCACCATGTTTGCTTCAAGTTCCAGTTGTATTTGGCTTTCTCCAAACATTTCTCTAGCACCCAGTAAGACACTAGTGAATCTCAGAATTCGGTATTCCGCTTTGTAGCCCATTGTTTTATACTAGCATGTAGGGAACTTCATTATAATTTTTCCTAAACTGTTATTTGTTTGTCCTTTCTCTCCAACTCAGGACCTATGAGTTCTGGTATCTCTTGTCAGCTACTAGTGCAAACGACTGAATCCAACAAGGCTGACGAAAGCAGGGAAGGGTCCAGGTTTTATGAGGCCTGATGCTTTTTATTCTTCCTTTTCGTGTGCGTGCGCCTGCACGCTTTTTGCTGAGGATTGAACCCAGAGCCTTGCTCATGCTAGGAAAGTGCTGTGCCAATGGGCGACAACCCCAGACCTTCTTCTTTTGTTTGTTGTTTGTTTGTTTCTAAGTAGTGGGGACTGAACCTAGGGCTTCACAAATGCTAGCTGAAACCTCTGCCACTGACCTACAGCCTCAGTCCCCTTCTTCTTTTTTCTTTTCTTTCTTTTTTCTTTTTTTTTTTTTTTTTTTTTTTTTTTTTTTTTTTTTTTTTTTTTTTTTTTTTTTGAGAAAGACAGAATCAACTTTATTTAGTTTTTCATTTGGTCTTTGTTTCTTCAACATTTAGTAGTGAATGTGGTGCTGGGGTTTGAACCCAGGTCCTCAAGCATGCTAGGCAAGCGCTATAACTGCTGTGACACCACTCTAGCTCCTCCCTCCCAGTCCCCTTCATTAAAAAAAAAAAAAATCATCTTGGGGTTCTTCTTTAAGTAAGAGTAAGAAAATTGTAAACATAGAATTAGGTATGGAGGTGGGAGGCTGGAGCGGAGGCTCAGCAGTTTTGTGTTTGCCCAGCATGCACAAGGATGTGGGTTCAAATCCCAGCACCACATACATAACAAAGTGTTGGAACAACAAAAGTCAAAATGAAGCACTAATTAAAATTGATTCTCTCGCTCTCTCACTGTCCCTCTCTTTAAAAAAAAAAAAAAAAAAGAATTAGGTACAGGGCCTTGGAAGGGGACTATGAAGGCGAGGGGTTCTGACTCTGCATTTCATTACCTTCTTTTTTTTATTAATTTTTTTTCATTAGCTTCTTTGTAAATCTGCTTCTGGCTGAAAGAGCAAAGCCTGGTTACGTCCTGGCTACCTCTTCAGCCCTACTGAATTAGGTGTCTATTCCTGGCTTTTCCTGTGGATTTCCTGTACCCAGCAAACACATCTATTCCACAAGATGGCTCTGGTTCAACAAAATGGCCTCAGCAGTCAAATCTATCTAATGAAAACGTCTCAAAGGGCTGGATTGACATTCCTCCTACATAGAAACTTAGAATAGTGCTCCTTTTAGAGCAGGTGAATTTTCTTGTTGTACATGGTACAGGATGAAGAACTTGTACCCTATTCTGGAAGGCCCTAATGGCTCAATTAGTAAAGGTTGTGTTGTGCCACAAAAGGGCTTGGAATGTTCCAGTACATTCCATCAGTGGCCTCTGTGACCCCTGTTTCCATTCAGTTTTGGCAAAGACCTGTTAGTCTACAAAGTACTTGTATTCTTCTGGGGTGGGGTGCTTGGCCTTGCTTTTTCTATGCTACTCTGATAATATAACCCAAGTTGGCACCTTCCCTGGAAGTCCCACCCAAAAGCTCCATCCAGTTCTCTGGCCTCCTGAGGGTTAGTACAGAATGTTGAGTCAGAGTTTAGATACCAAATCTCAATTTCTTGACCCTAAACATTGAATTCAGAATTCTTCCTAAATAGATGAGAAATCCTGGGATTCCTGAACCAGTGGTGGGTCTGTATTCCTCAGAGAGCCCAAGAAGCCTCCATCACCTGTGGAGTAACACCAGGATTCCAAGAAGAAAGTAACCTAACTTTCTTTAGGCCATGAGCCCAAACCACCTAGCTTAGAAGAAAGCTTCCATGTATTGGGCTCTTACTACAGGCTAAGCAACTTGCACCTACTGTCTCATTTAACTACCCTCCTATCTTTATGAGTACTTTGTACAGAAGCTTACTTATCTCCATTTCACAAGTGAGGAACCTGAGGCTCAAAGAGGTTAGGAAATTTGTTGAAGGTCATGTAGCAAGAAGCAACAGGTCCATCTGCTTTCAAAGTCTATGTACAGCGCTCACTTTGGCTGCACATATACTAAAATTGGAGCCATAGAAGGATTAGCATAGCTCCTGTGCAAGGACGACATGCAAGTTTGTGAAGCATTCCATAGTAAAAAAAAAAGCTATGTGCATAACTGCTACTGAAGGGCTCAGTGTTGTACTGGGTTAGAGGGACCCAGACTTAGAGGTTCAAGGTCAGAGTTAGGAACACATGCTAGACCAGCCATGCCACAATCCCATTTCCCCTGCCTCCTCCAGCCTTAAACTTTCTAAAACTCTGATTTTGTTTATATTGCTCAAATCATGGAGGTGAGTCTAGAGGCATCTAGCTGCCTCTGACATGGGAGTTGAACTCCACAGAAGCATTATTGTGACTGCCTCCAGTGGCTAACCTAGGACCAGATCTATTCCCTTTTACTGAGCTTCCTATCTTGTGGGAGGACAAAAGGGGCAGGGCATGGGGAAATGGGGGCTTCCATTAAGAAATCAGAAAAAAGACAAGGAGGCGGCCTAGTGGTGCTGCCCTTTAAGAGAACCTGCCATGGGGCTGGAGCGGTGGCTCAGCGGTTTCAGCGCTTGCCTGGCAAGCACGAGGACCCGGGTTCAAACCCCAGCACCACGTATACAACTGAGTGTTGGAGCAACTAAGGCCATGTGAAAAACTCAATAAAGTTGTTTCTGTCTTTCTCTGTATCTCTCACTGTCCCTCTCTCTTTAAAAAAAAAAAAAAAAAAAAGAGAACCTGCCAGACTAGGGAGCTAGGACTCTAAAGCAGTCAGTAGAGTGCCAGGGCAGAGAGAAAGCTCTTTGTGGGGTCAAGGAAAAAAGAAAAAGCCACTAGAGGAGGCCCTAAGGGGAACTTGGCAGAAAAGAATGGAAGAGGAGGTAAAAATCTATCCAGGACTGGACGTGTGTCTTAATTCTGAAACCACAAAAAATCCAATCAAAAGAGAGGACTCATCCTTGACTGTCTCCCCACCTTAAGGCGGGGCAACCGAACAAAGGCAGCTCAGCTGCACTGTGCTCCAGTGTCAGGATGCACTGGCTGCATCATTTGCCAAGCCTGCCATAAAGCCGCTGGGAAAAGCAACTGGCCACTGCGCTAGGTTGACAAGTAGTGCGTACCCCAGCTGCCACCTATTCTCTTTTTTCTCCCCACTTAGTTTGCAGCATCTGCTGGGCAGGGAGCCTCAGAGTATGGGTGGGGGAGCAGAGTCCTCCAGGTGGTATTTAATACTCAGTAATTTATAGGTACTGGAAAGGGCCTGGTGGAAAGCTGCAGAGGGGAAGGCCCAAGACTAGCTTCTGTGAAGCATGAGCAAATCACAGACATGAGTTATGAGTTGAGACACTTCTTTCCTTTTGTTTTTAGAGAGGGACAGAGAGAGAGAGAATGTGTGTGTGTGAGAGAGAAAATCAATTTTATTTCGTTTTTCATGTGGCCTTCATTACTCCAAGATGCCGTTGTGTACATGGGCGCTGGTTTGAACTCAGGTCCTTGCACATGACGGGCAAGTGCTGCAACCACTGAGCCACCGCTCCAGCCCCAAGATACTCGTTTTCTTGATGTCTGTGCATTCGGGCAACTTTGAGACTGAGTGCAGCCTTCATCCTTCCTAGGGCCCAAGATTTTCATACTATCTTATATGACACCAGTGGAACTGGCTGGAATAAGGTTAATGGACATACATCCAAATCTCCAAATCCTGAACCCTTTCTTTAAGCTCCACACTGCTGGGAGAGGGAAGAAATAAGTGAGGTTGGACAGCTGAACAGCTGCTGTTTTGGAAGGATTTATTTTTTTTAATACATTAAAAAATTCTTGTACACAAGAATTCTTTTGAACCCTCCATGGCTCCAAGAAAAACTGTTTGAAATGTCCCTTCTTATGAGGCCAGGGGGTTAAGTGCCAGGGATGGAAAGCTAAATGCCAGGGATGTTGGTTGCAGGGATGCTTGGGACGGAGGCTAATGGCCTCCCTGCTGTGGGCTCAGGAATACCAGGCCCAGGCACTGGTTGCCCTGAGAGATGCAGCCATTTTTACTTCTGATTGAAGGGCACCACCTTCTGAGATTTTCTCTTCTGTTGTGGGAAACAGTAGAATATGCCCGAGGGTCCAACAGATCCTGTGCCCAAGAGTGCAGAGGGCAGGGAAGGAGATAACACTGAGGGATGAGGCCAGTCCATGATTTATACTGTTTAGAATTTGGTCCCTGCTGGTGGAAAGAAGATGCATTTTGTGAGAGCCATAGTAATTGTCCTTCACGGGGATGATCTCAAAAGGTCAAGGGATAGGCCCTGAATAGCCCTAATGTCCCTGAAACAGTCCATTGTGTAACTATTGTTCATACATGTAAAGGAACTCTTCTTGACCCTATTCATGCTTCCCACACACACATACTTTTTTTTTTTTTTGCCTCTGGGGTTTCCCAAGTGAATAACTGCTTATGCCTTATCCCTAGATCTAAGTCCATCTCCTTTAAGCTTCAACAACAAACTAATTCAACACACATTGCTTGAGTTCCTACTGTGTGTACCAGGCATCATGAGAGGTTTGGGGAAATGCAGATGAATAACTCATGGTTGTCTCTGTGGGGTGTGTGAAGTTTGGTTTTCAAAAAACTTCCTTTAGCAATGACCTTTGGGATTTGGTAAACAAATCTGTACCTATCTCCTTTCTATGTGATACACCTGGATCACAACCTCAGTCTCCATCTTTCCACAGTCTTTTAAATTTTGCCTCATATGGCAACCCCTACTTTGACTAATTTGGATTGACTTTCCCTGGACCCTGATGTGTCTTCCTTGCATAGAATAACCAGAATTAGGTACTCTATTTCATATGCAAATATCACATGAATGTATGTTGCACTATGTTGACTTCCTTTATTTACCCATTTGCCACTCATTCATACGCTTGATAGTTACTGAATGCCTCCTAAGAATCATACACTCCACTAAGTACTAGGAATGGAATGGTAGGTAAAATGGACACTGCCCTCCTTAAACCTATGCTCTGGTATATTTATTGGGGAAAATAGAAGGCAAAGAATCCAAATATCACAAATAAATATAAAACTACAAGCTGGGACAAGTACTAAGAATAGGGCAGGATGCTCTAAGAGCGTCCAAGTAAGAACTCTGGTATAGTCTGGAAGACTCAGGGAAAGGTTTCCTGGGGGAATGGCATTGGAGCTGAGATCTGAAAGTTAGATGAGCATGGGGAAAGAACATTACAGGCAGAGTAAAGGGTATATGCAAAGGTCCTGAGGCAGAAGGAACTAGGGCATCCCAGCATTGCAGAAGGCCCAGTGACACTGCACCACAGAGAATGAGGCAGAGGGTTATAAGAGATGGGCCTGGAAGGTTAGCCACAGGATTGACCAAGAAGGTCTTCAGTTTTTATCCCTTTGGGATAGACACATAAAAAAGAAAGTGTGCGCAGAAGAGCCTACTGTTAAATTTTCTTTTTAAAGAGAGAGGGACAGTGAGAGAATCAGTTTTTCATTTAATTTTTCATATGGCATTCATTCCCTTGACACTTCCTTGTGTAGTGGTGCAACCTCCAAGCCACTGCTCCAGCACCCGCACCGTGCCTCTTTTCCCCCAGATTACTCATGTAGCTTATACTTGTACTGAAGGAACAATAATGATCTGAACTACTAGGAACTTTCTCAGTGTCCTGCATGACGTGGCTATGTCTGGTTGGCACTAAGGGGGCCCCCAAACTGATGCAACAGCCGCAGCCTATAGTCTTCAGGCAAGGGATGTGCTCGCCAATGTGGACACCGGGCAGGGTGGAGGGTGGGTGGAGTTCTTTGCCTGAAGTATCAGCTCCACAGTGACATTTGGAACAGCCCCAACACTATAGGCCTTGTTCCTAGATAACTCTATCATGTGTACCCCCCACTTAAATGGTCTGCTTGCCCTGCCTCCCTTCCGACAGCAGCTCTGCTCTCCACCCAATCTGGAAAAGGTCTTTGGATAAGAACTATGACTGTGCTCAGAGGCTTGGATCGTGACCTGGTAAGTTTAGGCCTCAGTACTACTGGGAACTGTGTGTATATACATATCCTTAATGGTTTTCCAGAAGTGTTAATGGAAACCATGGGAATAGAGGATCAGAATGGTTAGCCCAGCCTTTCTGAAGCCCTTCCTTTCATCCCAGATAGATCTTCGGAGAATGTGGCTTAGTGTAGTGACATCTGCTGGTAAGGCTGGGCAGGTAATAAAATGACCAGAAGCCCACTCATCCTCTTGTAATTTCTAGGCCAGCACAAAAAAAAAAAAGAAAAGAAAAACAAAAATCATTGTTAACCTCTGAGCCGGGGTCAATGACCTCTGTTGGTTAGATAGGTAAAGGCTAAGAAGTCCAAGATTTGTGGTTATGAGCAAGTCTGCACTACGTAGAGAAAATGCTTCCTCCTAGTTGTAGCTTGCATCCCTCACTTTGGCCAGTTGATTCACATTTGGGTACAGTTAGTCACCAGGGAGTGTGGGTAAACATGTGTAAATGACTCAGGGGAACCCATTCCTAGTCCCCATTCCTGGGAAAGCATCTTTCAACAATTAAAAAGACATATATTTTACAAATGGCAGAATGCAGGGTCATTTTTCATCCTCCTGTCATTGATTAGTTTAGGAAAGTTTTTAGTTTCTCCCAGGTCACCAGGAAAATGGTGTCAACAGAACCATCTTCATGGTTCTTGGATAAGAATGACTATGGCTTTTAAAGAGGGCTCCTCAACACTTTCTGGGTTAGGACATAAATGGCCTCCTCACTGTTTTCTTATGTTGTCATCTATACATTCTGTTTAAAATTTTACCCTTTCACAGGGCTGGAGCAGTGGCTCAGTGGTTATAGCACTTGCCTTGCATGCATGACGATGCAAGTTCAAACCTCAGCACCATGTACACAACAAAGTGTTGGAGCAACAAAAGTCACATGAACAATGAAATAAAATTGATTCTCTCACTGTCCCTCTTTCTTTTAAAAACATAAAATAAAATTTCACTCTTTCTCAATAGCATGTATGTCTGCCACTCCCCACACGGTAAGAGGACCTTGTAAGTACTCTGCCACTGAGCTACATCCCCAGCATTTTTTATTTTTTGAGACAGGGTCTCTAAGTTGCTTGGGGCCTCACTCAGTTGCTGCAGCTGGCCTCCAACTTGTGATCCTCCTGCCTCAGCCTCCCAACTCCCTGGAATTACATGTGAGTGCCACCATGCCAGGCTTGTTCTGACTTAATAACACTGACCCTGTAACTGAATATGGCTCAGACAAAGCATCTCCCACTTTCTCTCATTCAAACTTAAAAGAAAAATCATCAAGACTCTATTAGGGATATTAGTAATAAATAATGTTCACAGAAAATAAGATGAAATAAACATGCAGAAGACTGGAGTATATCTTCACTAGAAATAAAACCAAAAACACATTTGAGATGCAGTCATTTTCACTCAAATAGCAGAAATTTAAAAAGTGGTCAACAGTTCTGGGAACAATTTTTTAAGTTGGCACTCTTGCACTAGTGATGATACAAATTTGTTCAACTTTTTTTTGGGGAAAGAAGTAAAGCAATATTATCAGCGGCAGAAATATAAACAGGAAAGAGCTATAGATGCATGCAAGGCATTGACTTCAGCATTATCTGGCATGAAAGACCCTCAAGCCCACAACAGGGGGATGAGAGCCATTAGATCACAATAGTATGGCACAGAGTCACAGCGGTATTACAGTTGCAATCACAAGAACTCAGAAAATGTTGATAGTATGCTAAAGTCACGAGATCTCATGACACAATGAGTGACTACATGAAATGTACATGCATAATGCATGAAATGTATGCAAGTGGAGAAAAATTACAACGCTGCATTAAAAAAAAAGAGCTTCGTGGTAACAGTAAGGATGTCTTATTTTCTTCAAGAATTTATTTAGTGTTGGGGCTGGAGCAGTAGCTCGGTGATTACGGCGCTTGCCTGGCATGCGCGAGTACACGAGTTTGAACCCCTGCACCATATACACAATAAAGTTTTGGAGCAACGAAGGCCACATGAAAAAACTAAATTGATTCTCTTTCTCTCTTACTGTCCCTCTCTCTTAAAAAAAAATAATAATTTATTTCATATTATTACAATGGGTTGCTGATTCTTGAAAAGGGGGCTGAAAGCAGGTTAAAGTCTTGCTCCTTTTATACAACTTGTCCCAACTTGACAGAGGAAGAACTGTGTTGGCTCATTCACAGTGTACACTCAGCTGCCAGCCCAATGCCTAGCACATATCAGATGCTCAATAAATATTTGTACAATAAATAAATGAAAATGACTGTAATCTAAAAAGTTTCAACCCATGGTTTCTGGGTACATTACATTCTGGGGAATAAAGAGGAATTTGGTTTTGGTAAAATCAAAAAATGAAGGCCCATCCATAATCACAATTCCCTGGTCTTCTTGGTAAGTGAATTTGGGCATGGAAAACCCAGGGAGAGACCTTCTGTTAAAGCAAACCCAATTATACCGAGGAACATATGTTGCCCTGAGGCCTCTGCTGCCATAACAACATCATGTAACTATAACTACAGCCCTGGAGGGCTTTGGCCCCGTCAAATATGGAAAAAGATGTCTTCATCATAAGACAGCTTTGTGCTCACACTGACTTCCCTAGGGGCCTTGGATCAGGGAAGGGAGGTAGATAAATGCAGGAAGCAGGGAGATACAGGGTAGGGGTTGGAGAAAAACTGCTACTGAAACAGAATAGAGTGATTTTTTTTAAAGTAATTTTCAAAATGTGGTTATTTGACTGTTTAGCTTTGGTAGTTATTTATAACCCCAGCTGCAGAGGCGGGGAGCTGTGTCTGAGCCTTCTGGGATCTATCCAATAACTTCCTCCAGGGTGGGCTGGGGGCAGTGCTAAGGGTGATACAAAAACCAAATCAACAAGTCTCTGAAAGAGAATAGGAGCTCTAGGACATCTCCAGCAAGGGAAAGAAAGAAAGGTCCATTAGGGACTACGTTGACTCTATTTTTAAGGCAACTGCAAATTAAAAGATTTTAACATAAGTTATGTTCACATCAGCAACCTCTGAGATCCTCCCAAAGAGATGGAGACTAGGACAATACTCATATTCAGAAGTTACAAGTTGAACCTGGCTACTTTAGCATTGTCTTTAAAAAGGCCCAGGCATGGTTCTCCCACCTCGTAAGATAGTCATTTGCACACAGAAGAAATACCTGTCCCTGACCCTACCTGGTCACAAAACTGGTCAGAAAGAGGCTTACAGGAAAGAGGGTAGCTGGTCCATGCAAGTCTTTCCTTACTGAGTCTACACCTGGCAGTGGGGTCAGGAACATTCAATTCAGTGCCACCCTACTTACCAAGCCTTTTTGGGAGCCAGGAAGCAAGGGAGAAGCTGGAGACAGTGTGGCCAGCCAGGCAAAGATACCAACCTTTAGGAGCTCCCAGGCCTCTAAAGAAACAATAAACAATTACACTTGAATTTGAAATATGGTACCTATCGTTTTACTGGCAAGGGAACGTTTTAAAGGAAATTGTTTACTAATATAACTCAGAAGACCAGAGAATAGATAAAAGCAAACAATCATTAGACTGTGTAAAGATACAGTCACAAACACTAAGATGAGATAGTCATGACTAGGGTGGCTGGAAATATAAATGTCAGCAGCCATTTACTGAGCACTTAACTCTTTCCCTTTACAACACTCATTTCCTTCATTCCTTAGAACAACCTTGTAGCCATTAGTGTCCCTAGTTCACAGATGAGGAAACTAAGGCACAGATAACTTGTAAAACTTACCCAAGGGGCTGGAGCGGTGGTTCAGCGATTACGGAGCTTGCCTTGCATGCGCAAGCACGCAGGTTCAAACACCAGCACCACGTACACAACGAAGTCTGAGCAGCAAAGGCTACATGAAAAACTAAATAAACTTGCTTCTCTCTTTCTCTCTCTCTCACTGTCCCTCTCTCTCTCTTTTTTTTTTTTTTAGAGAGAAGGACAGTGAGAGAAAGAGAGAGAGAGAAACGGAGAGAATCAGTTTTTATTGAGTTTTTCCACATGGCTTTAGTTGCTCTGACAATTAGTTGTGTACGTGGGTTGCTGGGGTATGAACCAGTGTACTTGTGCATGCCGGGCAAGCACCATAACCGCCGACCCACCGCTCCAGCCCCCACTGTCCCTCTCTCTTAAAAACAAAACAAAACAAAAAAATCTTACCCGAGAGCAGAGAGAGAGTGGCAGAGCTAAGATTCAAATCTAGATCTCACATCAAGGCCCCACTGGACACTAGCAGAGCTGATGAATAAACAAATAGGATTTATGTTGTTATTGTCTGTTTGAGAAATCGAGTGAAGAATGTCTATAAAATTGTACAAGTATGGGGCTGGAGCAGTGGCTCAGTGGTTACAGGGATTGCCTGGCATGCGTGAGTACGTGGGTTTGAACACCCAGCACCACGTACACAACGAAGTGTCCAAGCAACGACAGCCACGTGAAAAACTAAATAAAATTGATTCTGTCTTTCTTTCTCTCTCACTGTCCCTCTCTCTTTAAAAAAAAAAATTGTACAAGTATAGATATAGCGTTCAATGCAAAATAATATATCACTGTGCTCTACTACCTCACAAAGAATAAATGAGGACTTTCTGAAGAAAGAAAAATTTGAAGAGGGCTGGAGATGCAGGCAGGAAGAAAAGTCTGTGAAGAAGCATAAAGACAGGAATAACTGTGGAAAGTGCCTAGGAGAAGTCTGGTGGATGAGTATGGCAGGGACTACTGTCAAAAGCTTTGAAACTAATAGATCCAGCTTGTAATTTTGTCAGGATGAAAATGACTCTTAAAAATTATATGTGGTTGGGGTTGGGATTTAGCTCAGTGGCAGAGCGCTTGCCTAGTATGAGCAAGTCCCTGAGTTCAGTCCTCTGCCCTAAAAAAAAAAAAAAAACCACAAAAAACAAAAAAACAAAAATATTGTATGTGGTTAAGAAGAAAAATAAAAGAAAAATAAGGAAAAGAAAAACAGCTTTTAAGATTGCCCCTCTTCCTGTTCTAAATATACCTAGCTGGACTACTGTCATTTCCTTAAAATCATATTTCCATCCCGAAGGCATTAACTTTTTCAACTTTCCAAGATAGCGTGCACTTTCCAAGAACCACATCTAAATGAAATTATAAACTGTTCATGTTAGCTGCAGTGTAAGAGAATCCAGTGTATGAGTACCTAATGTTGAACTTCTGCAATGCTAGAAACAGTAATGATATTCTAACAAGCATATAGAAAGGATCGTACAGGGGTTGGAGATTTAGCTCAGTGGCAGAGCGCTGGCCTAGCATGCACAAGGCCCCTAGTTCCATCCTTAAAAAAAAAAGAAAAGAAAGAAAAAGAAAGGAGGGGCTGGAGTGTGGTGGCTTGGTGCTTGCCTGCCTGGCATGCATGAGAACACGGGTTCGAATCCCAGCACCCAAACACAAATGAAGTGTTGGAGCAACAAAAGTCACATGAAAAACTAAATAAAATTGATTCTCTCTGTCCCTCTCTCTCTTTTTTTTCCTCTAGCTGTCCCTCTCTCTTTAAAAAAAAAAAATTAAAAATAAATGCATGAGTGCTGAAGGGACACAAAGGAAGAAGAAATGTGAGCCACTTTCAAACAAGTTCTTCTTATGTGCAGTTCCACCCCCGTAGTTATTCAAAGATATTTATACTAAGCACTAAAAGCTAAATACTAAAAGCTGCCTGTGTCAACAATAGCCCAGGATATCCCCAAGGAGAGTGCTGGATAAAGGTCTAGAAGTTAACTCTTCAGAGTCCTCTGATTAGCCCTTGGGTCAGGTGTTTATCTTCTGTGGTTTGTTCTTAAAATCCTGCGTCTGGGGGAAATCATCTTAGCTGGCCTGAGGCTCAAACTGGGGTCCAAGATCCTACCTTACTGACTGTGCTCGCCTGGATTCCCCACAGCCACTCTAGGCCAAACCTTGGTCCTCTTCTTTATTTTTTTTTTTTTTTTCCTATCAAGGAGGGAGATTAAGTCTTGACACCTGTTCCACTTTTCAGCCTTTTTTAGAGGTTTTTTGTTTTTTCCCTAACATCCTTGACCAACTTCTTCCTAGGGCCTCACATAATTATTTAAATGCCTATTTCTATTCCTTTTTGGACTGCAGCTTCACTGAAAACATTCCTTCCTCGTCCTCCCTCCCCGCAACTCCTGACTAATGCAGCTGGATTCCAGAGGCCATTTAGCCTAAATGGGGTTCAGAGTTTTTCCTACACTGCTGCAGCACCCATATTCAAGTCACATTTCCCTCCCCTCAACAGTGGGGGAACGAGGTGGGTGCTCACCAGCGAGCTAACCTGGGAATTCTCTGGAGCTACAGCTTTTGGAGAACAGCCTTCTTACTGCTCGCTTAGGGCAAGGGCAATGTCTCCTCTACCAGACCGGGAAATTTCCTCAAGACAGACGCCACTCTTTCCTTCCTTTTTTGAGTCCCTACTTCCACCCTTTTGGGACACAAAATGATTCTTAAAAAGTTTCTTATGCAAAATATCTCTTCCCAACTTGAGTTTAAAAGACAAACGGAATCGTTCCTTAGCTAGTTAGGAAACGAACGGGTTAAATCTCGACAACCTGATGGATTCTGGGGGTTTCCAGCGACTCCAGAAATTAAAACGACCGGGAAGAGAAATTTTGCCCAAAGTAAAGATGAAAACCGTTAACTTCAAATGTCACGCTTCTGCCCCAAACAAGAATGGCTACCCACACCCACTTGCCCAACTAAAAATGGCTGGCCTAAGGTTCCACTATTGGTGTTACTTCCTGCCCAATTCCAAAATGGCGAACACTAGCCTCACCGAAAGGAGTGAACTTCCCAGCACCCTCTCGCGCCCATTAACGTCAGTGACGCGAGCCCCAACCGGAAGTGAAGGAAAAAGCGCTTCAGCCCGCCGCGCCTGCGCAGAAAGCTCTAGACGCTGAGAGGCAGGAGGCACTTGGGATCGTCCGCAGGATTGGGACTGCTACAGAGGCCGCCACGGAGCCCGCCGGAGCCACCGTTCCTGCTGCTGCTGCCGCCGCTGCCCGAATCGGAACCGTCGGGCCGCAGCCGCCGGCAATGCCGCGAAGGAAGGTAAGAAACGGGAGAGGAGGGTTGGCGGGTTTCTAAGGACAGTCGATTGAGCAACGTGACGCAGTTGGCCACGCCTCAAAGTGGTCGGGTTCCAACTTCCCGCTCCCCCAAACCTAGCTCGGCCGCCCTCTCTTCCGTCGGTACCCAACCGAAAAATGTGGGCCCGACCCTGGCCTCGGCCTTTGCTGGCAACTATTCCCGCCCTCTGCTTGCCCGGATCGGAGGCGTTCTTATTGTTAATTGGTGTCTGAAACGTCTCGAAGCATATTGATTGGCTGGTGACGCCGTCTATTTGGGCCCAACGGTCACCTCCCCGCGTGCGGGGGCGGTGTCTGCGCCCGGCCCCAGCGCTCTTCTACTGGTTGAGGAGAACGATCCCTCCTCACTTGATTGGTCGACCTTGGCGGTCTGTCCCCCCCCGTGGGGGCGCGGTTTAGCAGGGCCTCGATTGGGTGACCCTAGTCCCCGCCCTTCCGGGTGGGGAAGCGCCATAGGTGCGGAGGCGGGGTTTTTGTGCCGTCCTCCTTTCCTGGTGGGGGGCACAGCAATGCTGGGGACTGAGGTGGTGGAAAACCAGCGTCCACTCCCGAGGGATCTCACTCAGGCCTGTAGGGTCTAAGCCATCCTCTTCCCTTATTTGGTTAGTTTAACACAAATGCAGTTCGTAGAACTGAATAAAAACTTGACTAGAATTGGAATGGTCTTATGAGATCACATGGGAACACCCGCTCTTCTTTTTACAACTGAGCACACAGAGGCCTTCTGGAGTGCCCCAAGGCCACTCATCAGACGATTGCAGAGCCAAAACTACAAAACGTACAATGCGATTCAACAAATGTGCATTGACCCCTTGCTGCATGCTGGTTGCTGGGGTGCCCAAAAATTCATTTAAGACCTGATACTTGGCTTAAGGGTGTCAGTCTGATGGAGAAAGCAGTCGTACAAGTAACCATAGAAGAATGTAGTAATTTCTTTACTTGGAAGTACATACAAAGTGTTGAGGGAAGTGAGGGAGTAATTAAGTCTGTTCTGAAGTTAGGTGGGAAGTAGATTGGTGAAAACCAGAAAGGAGAGCTGAGTTCTAGGCTAAAGCCAGGAAGAACTGGTCAGAGCTCAGGGATTCATATATTTGGGTAATTGGACTAGGTGACCTTTAAGATTCCCTTTCATCCTAGTGATTTTCTGTGACACTTTCTGAGGCTTTGTTGGTTTTTTTTTTTTAAGGGAGAGAGAGAGAGAATTTTATTTAGTTTTCCGTTGCTCTGATACTTAGTTGTGTAGGTGGTACGGGGGCTCAAACACAGGTCCTCACATATGCCAGGCAAGCCTGATAATGCTGAGCCATCACTCCAGCCCCTGCCTTTATTGATTTCTGAGCAGGTTACCCATGAAATATGTGGAATGCTGGGTGGTTGGTATTCTGCTTGTTTCTGCAGAAATCTTTCTCTTTACAGGCTTACCAGGTTAAATATTTACATATTTAATGTCTGCTAAAATAACCTAAGTTGGGTAGATGATATTTATGAAGGAATAGTATCAGTGCCTTGGGGTAGGTTCACAGTCCCCTTTTTGCAATTCCCAAAAGCAATGAGTTCTCTAAAATGTAATTTAAAAAAAAATTTTTTTAGAAACTAGTTTGGTGGCACACCTGTCCTAAAGGAATCCTGAGGCTACTTATGGTTTTTGTGTATTTCTTTTCTTTTTTTTTTTTTTTTTAAGAGAGAGGGACAGTGAGAGAGACAGAGAAAGAGAGAAACAACTTTATTTAGTTTTTCACATGGCCTTAGTTGCTCCAACACTCAGTTGTGTACGTGGTGCTGGGGTTTGAACGCGGGTCCTCGTGCTTGCCAGGCAAGCGCCGAAACTGCTGAGCCACCTGTGTATTTCTTTTAGTGTAAATGTTTATATATTTTCCTGCCGTAATACTAATGTGTTTGAGTATAGGTTTTTTTCAGGGTATATATAAAATATTTCTTTACTAAGAATGTGAGAAGTTATGAATTCCAAGCACACCTGGCCCTAAGGGGCTTGTTTGTTTGAATAGAGAATCAGGATTTAGGGTACATCATGGTGACAGAGCACTTAGAATTCTTGAAGTACTAGGTTCAAGTCCCCCATACCAATTCCTCCCCCCCAAAAAAACACCAAAAACCCCACAAAACACTGGGGCTTATAATTTGAAGTTTGTGGTGCTTTTGGCAAATACTCTTTTCGTTTGTTTTAGTAAAGGGCTCAACTGATAAATGCAATTTTTATGGCTGATCACTCCTCAGGAGGCTAATTGACAATTAATTGAAATGTTTATTTCTATCTTTTTAAGAGAGATGGACAAAGAGAGAGAGAAAGAGAATCAATTTTATTTAGTTTTTCATGTGGCTTTTGTTGCTCCAACACTTAGTTGTATACGTGGTGCTGGGGTTCAGACTGGCGTTCATATGCATGCCTGGCAAACGCCATAACCACTGAGCCACCTGTCCAGCCCTGAAATGTGATTTTTTAAAAAAAATGGTTTAGAATATTCATGAGTCTTCAGTAAAAGGATGCCGTTTTTTAGCTCTTTTGTCATTCATGAGAAACTTCAAGGATATATGACATAAGAAAAGAGAATTTTTATGTCTTTCTGCTTAAGTTGGGATCAGAATCATAGACGATGATGTCTTGAAATAGTCCATGGCTTTTTAAAAATGTGATACTAAGCCAGGCACAGTAGTACATGCCTATTATAATCCCTGCTATTTAGGAGGCTGAGGTTGGAGCATCGTAAGTTTGAGCCCAACCTGGGCAACATAGACCCCCATCTCATAAAGAATAAAAGGGAACGTGAAGAAGTGGTACTGGTTCTTAGAAATTGAACAAAATTGTAATAAAGTTAAATGGGGCCTACCAGCCACATTTTTCATATTCCTGTGAATGCTGTTTTTTGTTTGTCTGTTTTTGGTTTTGGAATGGTTATGTCACCTGACCATTTTGAGTGAGTCCTTTTATTTCTAGTTTGTGGAACTAATCTCCAAATGGATTTGGTTCAGAATTAGTGATAATACAGTGAATATTAATTTTTTTCATTCAGCAAGGATATCTTATTTGTAGGTTGTTCCATTTAAGTGTTTTAAATGAAGGGAAGCTGGCTCAGGGCAGGGAGGAGAAATCCTTGTGGAGTCCTTTCTTGGTCTGAATTTGGTGTTCCCAGCATTGTGGTTCGTTTTATTTCCAGTGCTTATACAAACCCACAGAGTAAATGCTTCTGTGCTAATGTCTGGATTTTTGATATTACAGAGGAATGCAGGTAGTAGTTCAGATGGAACCGAAGATTCCGATTTTTCTACAGATCTTGAGCACACAGACAGTTCAGAGAGTGATGGCACATCTCGCCGATCTGCCCGAGTCACCCGCTCCTCAGCTAGGCTAAGCCAGAGTTCTCAAGGTAAACATCTTTGTTCTTCCTGACCACTTTTCACAGAGGAGTGACTGGTCATCATGTTGTTATGCTAATTAATGTGGAAACTGGTCCTTTAATTGGTGTAGATGACAGAATGTGGTAAAATATAGGACAAATGCGTGAGTATCTGGCCTTTAAAAATGCTTCTGTTGGCAGTAGTGTCCAGTTTGTAGACTCAAAGGCAGGTATAATGGATGTGAGACATAGGTTTGCTTTGAGTCTTTTTTTTTTTTTTTAAGACACTGGTTATCATCAGTAAAGTGGGAATATTATGGTGTTATATCTTCACTCTGTTGGAAGTGTTTAGGGATTTAAAATAGTCTCTTGAACTTACTGCGTGAGCTCCAGTGCTTCTCAAAGCACGTTTATTAATTCTGGGATGTGGTTAGATATACATTTGATAGCTATACCACTTAGTTGTACCCAAATGTTGGTGTGTAAATACCAGAAATTTTGCTTTGGTAGTGAAAAACAATCTCAGGGTTGGAAGATAGTTTGAAGGTTCTCTAGTGCATTTACCCATCTGGGCTTAGGTTTGGAGGGTATCTCTGACCCCTCATGATTCTGCTTGGGGATTGCCTAGAAATGAAATTAAGTTACAGTTAATATAGAAAGCTGCTGATCAATAGGTGAATAGGTTAAGGGGGAATTTTTATTCTATGCTTTCAGTACTTGAATAGTGTTGATTTGATTGCTGCTACATGAGCATGTTATAAAACGAGAGAAAAATATCAGTTTTTCAAGCAAGAAAGTGGGAATATTCCCTCCATTACTCCCTCCCACTTTTTTTTTTAAGAGAGAGAAAGAGAAGATCAGTTTTTTAGTTTTTCATGTGGCTTTCGTTGCTGTGACCCTTCATGTATACCTGGTGCTGGGGTTCAAAACCAGGTCCTTGCTCATGCCAGGCAGAGGCTGTAACCACCAATCCACCGCTCCAGCCCCAGAATATTCTCTTAAGAACAGTTGCCAATTATTGTTCATGTAAGATTTCAACTGAAGTATAAAAATTTTCTTTTGATTTCTTAACTTTTTTTTTTGGAGATTCTGGAGGATTGAACCCAGGATGCTTGGTTGCTTTACCACTCAGCTACATACCCAGTCCTTTTATTTTTATTTTTTTTTAAAGAGAGAGAGAGGAAAAAAAGAATCTATTTATTTTTACAGCTGGGCTTTGTTTCTCCCACATTTAGTTATGTATGTGGTACAGGAGTTCAAACCTGGGTCCTTGCGCATGCCAGGCATGCACTCCCAACTGCTGAGCTACTATTTCAGTCCTTCTTTTATTTATTTATTTATTTTAGGCAGGATCTTGCTAAGTTGTCCATGCTGGCCTTGAACTTTAGATCCTTCTGCCTTATCCTGTCAAGTTGCTGGGATTATTGGTGTGCTTCACTGTGCCTCAGCCAGTTTTTTTTGTTTTTTGTTTTGGTTTTTTCTTTTCTTTTTTTTTTTTTTTTTGCCACAGTGGGACTCTTGATAGGTTCCTGTAATTCAGGCACTAAGTTATACGCTGGGATACTGTAATAGAAAAATCATAGTTCCTGCCCGTCAAGGAGCTCACAGTTTCTTTCCTTTTTTTTTAAAAGAGAGGACAGTGAGAGAGAATCAGTTTTATTTAGTTTTTCATGTGGTTTTCGTTGCTCTGAGACTTTGTTGTGTACATGGTGGTGGGGTTCAAACTCGCGTCTTCGTGCATTCCAGGCAAGCGCCATAACTGCTGAGCCTCTGCTCCAACTGTGCTCACAGTTTATTTCAAGATATAGCTAGGAGAATTGATAATGGTAATGCACCGTGGATAGGGTAGGAAGAAAGGTTTTCATAGGAAACCCAGATGTGAGGCAGCCAACTGAGGACAGATGTTCCAGAATGAATTCTCACAGGCTCTAGTAGGAATTTATAAATTGAAAGATGAGAAAATGTTATTCTTGGCAGAGGGAGCTGTATATGCAAAGAAAAGGGTATATGATTTTAGAAAGTGTAATGACTCATGTCCCGGATACCTGAAGGTTGTAAATATTCAAAACAGCTAGGGAATGCATGAGCTTGGGTCTCTTTGTAATTTTTTTTTTTTTTTAAGAGAGAGGGACAGTGAGAGAGACAGAGAAAGAAAGAAACAACTTTATTTAGTTTTTCACATGGCTTTAGCTGCTCCAACACTTAGCTGTGTACATGGTGCTGGGGTTTAAACCTGGGTTTTCGTGCTTGCCAGTACGGAAACCGCTGAGCCACCACTCCAGCTCCTCTTTGTAATTATTTTTATTCACTACCACAAAGTTGCGCATCTCAGGCTGGGGATATAGCTAGGTGGAAGAGCTTACTTAGCATGTGTGAGGCCCTGTATTCAATTCCCAGCACTAAAAAAGGTTGCACAACTCCTGGGAGCATCATTCCCAGTTCAATCTATGTAAGGCCATTCTCTCTAGAGAGAAATGTAGTCTACCTTGTGAACGGGGCTCTTTGGCAGTGTACAGACTTATAATCTTGCTGTCTACTGATTTCACCTGAAAGTTCTGAGAATTTTCATTTTCTTTTTTGGAGAATCTTTACAATTGATATAGTATTGTTGTTTAAACACATTTATTTGTTGTTTAAAATGTGCTTTAGTTTCAGCTTTGAAGTTCTTTTATTTCAAGTTTCATCAGATTGGAAAGTAAGGGCTGCTAAATGCTTCAAAATTGGTTTTGCCATCCAAAAGAACTTAAAAAGCTATCTTTCTATCTTGCTTTTAGGGTCGATTATGATCTTGCATAAGTCTGAGGGTGGTTAGATTCGATGGCAGGCACATGCCTGTAATCCCAGGGACTCAGAAACTAAGGCAGGAGGATCACAAGTTCGAGGCCAGCCTCAGCAACTTGGCAAGGCCCTAAACAACTTAATGAGACTGTGTCTCAAGATAAAAAATAAAAAGGACTGTGGATGTAGCGCAGTGGTAAAGCATTCCCAGGTTTAATCCCCAGTAGTAAAAAAAAAAAAGATGAAGAAGAATCTGTCTGAGACTAATGAGAAAGAAAAAAAATAAACTCCTAATGAAGGGAAATATTTGAGTTTTATAGTAGAATATCTGTTTCATAGTGGGTTACAGTATGGGAGGAAAGAATATGAGATGTATATGCATATATATAACTTTACGTACCGGTACCACATTAAGTACTTAAGTACTCTCTGTACATTTTTTCTCACTTATTCCTCACCAGAAGCTACAAGGAGCATGTTACCAGTATTTTCCTTTTTTATAGGTCAGGACATGGGCTTGGGAGGGATTAATTTGACCAAAATGCCACAGCTATTTGCTATGGTAGAGTGGAATTGAATCAAGTTCAGTCTTGATTCCAGAACTTAAGCAATTAATATTGTATTGTGTTGTATGTCTATACCTGAGTTAAACTATTTTATATGTCTTTGTAATAAAATGGATATTTTAAAGATTTGTTAAATTTTATAAAATAGGAAGACTTGAACTACATTCAAATCATATGGATAGAAAGTAAAATAAATTTCCTTCTTTCTTTTAATTTTATGGTCTTTTAAAATGGGTCAGATTCCAGCCCTGTTCGAAACTTGCAGTCTTTTGGCACTGAGGAGCCTGCCTATTCTACCAGAAGAGTGACCCGGAGTCAGCAGCAGCCAACCCCAGTGACTCCAAAAAAGTACCCCCTTCGGCAGACTCGTTCCTCTGGCTCAGAAACTGAGCAAGTGGTTGATTTTTCAGATAGAGGTGAGTGGGTGTGATATCACTTGCACACATTACAGAGAATCTGGGCTGTTTGTTTTTAAAGAGGGCTTGGGGCATTGTACATCGATGCTTAATACTGAGAAGATTCAGCCAAATGAACTCTGTTTGCCTGATTCTTTTCTTTTGTCTTGCTGAGAACAGTTTGGTACCTAAAGTTTGATTGGTCCAGAGTAGCTGGAGTATATTAGAACCTGTAATAGGAACAAGGAAGTAGGGTCTTCTCAACCATAGGTGAAGAAGGCCTAACACAGATTTTCCTATAATCATTCTTGTCTGTTTATTCTGAATTTCTGAGTAGTAGTGACCTTCAATAATGAGTCTTTTTTTTTTTTTTTTTAAAGAACACTTAGACTTTATTTATTTTTTTAAGAGAGAGGGACAGTGAGTGGGACAGAGAAAGAGAGAAACAACTTTATTTAGTTTTTCACATGGCCTTCGTTGCTCCAACACTTAGTTGTGTACGTGGTGCTGGGGTTTGAACCTGGGTCCTCGTGCTTGCCAGGCAAGCGCCGAAACCGCTGAGCCACCGCTCCAGCCCCCAATAATGAGTCTTGAGATTATGATTCATCAGATCAAAGGCCTTAGAACAAGAGGCCCTAGAGTAAAGTTTGGAAGATGCTAAGCTTTTTCTATCCTACCAACAACATGATAGGTTGGTTTGCTTGCACAGTGTTTAAATTTTTAAAAATATATTGCTAGTATTTGGAAATACAAAGAATTCATATAAAAACCTGGATTAATAGTTCATTTTAAAAAATGGAATTGTGGGCTGGAGTGGTGGCTCAGTGGTTGGAGGGCTTGCCTGGCAAGTGTGAGGATCTAGGTTCAAACCCCAGCACCACATACACAATTAAGTATCAGAGGAAATAAAGGCTAGATGGAAAAATAAAATAAAATAATCTCAAAAAAATAAAAAAATGGAGCCGGGAACAGTGGCACATGCTTGTAATCCCAGCTGTTTGGGAGGCTAAGGCAGAAGGATCACAAGTTCAAAGCCAGCCTCAGCAACTTCACGAGGCCCTAAGCAACTTTAGCGAGACCCTTTCTGGGGATGTGGCTCAGTGGTTAAGTGCCTCTGGTTTTAATCCCTAGTACCAAAAAAGCTGGTTGGAGCTGATGTTTTCCTTTTTTGATGGACAGTGAACTCTATGTGACTTTGCCTCACCCTTGTAGACATTTGATTTATAATCCTTGATTTTGAGTCTGGAATTTCATTATTGGATTGCTGGACTACCAGTAAGTTAAGTCAAGGGTCTAAATCTCTGTACAATCATTCTATGCTGTTTAGTGTCATCTAGAAAGAGAATCATCATTTTCATTTATCATTTGGAAGGAAAGTGAGATGGTTATGTTTTAAAAAATTATTTCCTAGCTGGGCATGGTGGCACATGCCTATAATCCCTTCAACTCGGGAGGCTAAGGCAAGAGGATCTCAAGTTCAAAGCCAGCCTCAGCAACTTAGCAAGACCCTCAAAATAAAAAAATAAAAAGGGGTGGGAATGTGGTTCAGTTTTAAACACCTCAGAGTTCAATACCTGGTATAAAAAAAGAAATACTTCCTTTCGGTTTTGATTACCCATGATTAGGAGCTTCGGAGAAACATAAGGAAAATGAAATGTATATTAGGTAAAGCCCAAGTTTAGTTGGAATTTAAAGTTGCACAAAGGGAATTGTGTCAGTATCTTACAGCAGGTAAGTAACTAAGAGTTATTAATAGTCACAGAAAGAGAATTGGGAAGCTTATAAGTTCTTCTGAATAATAAACCTCTAAATAAGTGAATCCCATTCATAAGTTCTACAAATTATTTTTGCTTTAGAAACTAAAAATACAGCTGATCATGATGAGTCACCACCTCGAACACCAACTGGAAATGCACCTTCTTCTGAGTCTGACATAGACATCTCTAGTCCCAACGTGTCTCACGATGAGAGCATTGCCAAGGACATGTCACTGAAGGACTCGGGCAGCGATCTCTCTCATCGCCCCAAGCGCCGTCGCTTCCATGAAAGCTATAATTTCAATATGAAGTGTCCTACGCCAGGCTGTAACTCTCTAGGTTGGTGTGCCCCAGCTTCACTACTTCATTCTCTGGTTCTGTCTCTCCCAGGAATTAGGATCAGCCAGAAATGTTTTGTGTTCTGTTGTGATCTAGCTTCTTAGACTCTGGTGGTTATGTGTTGAGAGTAACAGTGAGTTGCCCACTTGAATAAAGGCATTTCTGCTGCTTAGCCTATTGTCCATAAAAATAGATCCAGTGCAAGGAAACTAATAATGACGAACCACTCACTTTATCAAGAGCTTTTCCAGTGAAAAAAATTCCCTTCTTTTCCCACAAAAACAAAACAAAAAGACCAGTTATTTCCAAATGTTGCGTTATATGGTATATAGTCTACCCTTAGGAGGACTAGCAGAGTGCAGGATGGTGGAGAGTAATGGTGGCATGGTCATAGTTAAGCAATTGAGAAAAACATATCTTATAAAGAGGCTGTGAAACCAGTAAAAGTGCACGTGAGACCCTGTCCTTTTGTGACTTCAGTAATTTCAGGTCTTGAAGCTGTGTGTACTTAGTAAATGTAAACATGATAAAATATTTCTTAGATCAGTATCTCATTTTTTTCTTAAGACTTAACCCTTATTTAAAAACAAAACAAAAAAAAACCCTTACTGAATCATTTTAGGGATTCTTGGTTTTTTTTTTTTTTTTTTTTTTTGGAGAGGAAGGAAAGAGAGAGCCAGTTTTATTTTTTTCATCTGGTTTTTGTTTTTCCAACACTTAGTTGTGTATGTGGTGCTGGGGTTTGAACCAGGTCCTTGTGCATGCCAGGCAGGTGTTGACCGTTCCTGCGTATTTTACAAATTCTTAGTAATGATTCACAGCTTATTTGTGCTGCTTACATGAGCTGAGGTGCAAGTATTGTTTAAGCCTTTGTGTAAAGTTGGAAAGTACCAATTGGGCGATAAGGTGCTTTTCACTATAAATTTTTTTATTTCCTAGTGCATATAAAAGTTATGTTCATTCTGTACTATAGCCTAGGAATAGCTACCTAGTATAATAGTATTGGTTCTAAAAAACAGCACATACCTTGGTTAAAAAATACTTTTTTAGCCTGGGGATGTATCTCAGTGGTAGAATGCTTCTTGCCTAATATGTGCATGGGCCTGGATTCAGCCTGGATTCAGTTCCCAGTGCCTGAAAAAAAAATCTCAAAAATACTGTATTTTTAAAAGATGCTGGGGCTGGAGCAGTGGCTCAGCAGTTGGAGTGCTTGCCTGGCATGTGTGAAGACCTGGGTTTGAACCCCAGCACCATGTATACAACTAAGTGTTGGAGAAACAAAAGTCCAGATGAAAAAATAAAATTGATTCTATCTACCTTACTCTCTTAAAAAAAGATGCTAACGGTCATCTGAACTGTTTGAAAAAATTATGATGCCAGGCTGGAGTGGTGGCTCAGCGGTTTCCGCGCTTGCCTGGCAAGCACGAGGACTTGGGTTCAAACCCCAGCACCATGTACACAACTGAGTGTTGGAGCAACTAAGGCCATGTGAAAAACTAAATAAAGTTGTTCCTCTAAAAAAATAAAAAAAAAAAAATTATGATGCCTGTAGTTTTGCTTGATGCAGAATTGTCACAAATCTT
>PVKS010003067.1:0-108941 GCA_004027875.1 Aplodontia rufa
TGGTGGTGGTGGTGGTGGTGGTGGTGGTGGTGGTGGTGGTGGTGGTGGTGGTGGTGGTGGTGGTGGTGGTGATGGTGGTGGTGGTGGTGCATTACAGTTTTACATACTGAGGGGTTTGTTGTTACACTTTCATACATGCGCACATCATGTATCCCCTTTTGCCCTCTCCTCCTCCCTCCCCCCATTCCCCAACCCCAGTTCAATCAAACCTGTGTTTCATGAGTGTATTGTCTAAATTTATTCTTCTCTCACTCTTTCCTATATTGTACTCTAGCTTCCACAAATGAGAGAAAACATTTGGCCCTTGAGTTTCTGGGTTTGGCTAATTTCACTCAGCATGAGTTTCTCCATTCCCATCCATTTACCAGCAAAGGCAGTGATTTCATTCTTTCTAATAGCTCAGTAGAACTCCAGTGTGTGTGTGTGTGTGTGTGTATACACATGGTATTTATATACATGGTATATATATGTGTATGTATATATATATATGTGTGTGTGTATATACCATGTGCATCTAATGATGGACATCGGGGTTGGTTCCATAATTTAGCTATTGTGAATTATGCTGCTATAAACATTGATGCAGCTGTGTTGCTATAGTATGTTGAATTCTTTTTTAGACTTTTTTTAAGCTTTTTTTCAAGAGAGAGGAACAGTGAGAGAGAGAGAGAGAGAGAGAGAGAAACATTATTTAGTTTTTCATGTGGCTTTCATTGCTCCAAGACTTCGTTGTATACGTGGTGCTGGGGTTTGAACTCGCGTACTTGTGCATGCTGGGCAAGCACTGTAACTGCTGAGCCACAGCTCCAGCCCAATATGCTGAATTTATATCTTCTGAAAAAATACCCAGGAGTGGGCTACCTGGGTCATAAGTGGTTCAAAACCCCATCAGGTCTTTTAAAGAAGATTTATACCTGGGCTGGAGTGGTGGCTCAGCAGCAGACATTTGCCTAGCATGCATGAGGACCTGGGTTCGAACCCCAGCATCACACACACAACTAAGTGGAGGAAAAACAAAAACCAGATGAAAAAAATAAACTTAACTCTTTTTCTTTCTCTCACTCACTCTTTCTCTCTTAAAAACAAAAGAGGTTTACAACTGATAAAGAATCCAGCCTAATTTTTGTATTTCAAAGTGAGCTGTTTCACTCTCACAATTTCATGGACAAAAAAGTCCCCAGGTAAAATCTGCAAGCTGAGCAACTCCTTGCCAAGCCTCTGAGCACCCTGGTCTCCTCCCTCTTCCCTGCACTGGCTGGGTACCTCGCCTCACCTCCTCATTCTGAGCAAATCCTGCCCCCTTCCCTTGAGTTCCCCTGGCACCTTACAGCTCTAGATGTAAATCAGTCTCATCTTCTTTGGTGGCCCAGGTCAGCTTCCCTCCCCAAGGAAGAGAAAGAAGGAAATCCTGGTCATATGACCAGGAGCTTACGACTCTACCCCCACTTTAGCCCAGACTTGTCCCTTCCCATCTCAACAATGTCTTTATGTGCCCTGAGAGAGGTGTGGCAGAACCTCTCAGAAAGAAGGAGAGGCCCACATGCAGGCAAGGAGAGGCTAACATGGGTTTTGAACGTGGCCTTGGTCCCACGCTCTCTATTCTCGGGTTCTATTACCTCTCCAAAAGGAAGATTTGGCCTCATTTGCCCCATCCAGATTTAGGAGTGAGGCAGTCCACCTCTCCAAGGATCACTGTTTCAAAACATGAACGCTGAGTGCCAGTAAATGAGAAAGTGTCACACGTCACTGTCGCTGATCCAAGATGCGCGTTAAGGAAAGCCACACCTGCCCGCAGCTTGGGTTGTGATTCACAAGAGGATCGTGTTCAGCCACAGCTTTCTGCCCTCCACCAGAGTGTCCACTATATGAAGGGGTTTGCCGGGTCTGACTCAGGAAATTCAATGTAACGTGAAAGATGAATAGGCGTTCGCCTCTGGGAGCTGTGATCCAGGCTGATGCTCTTGACATGGCAGCTTTTCATTTCTGATGGTCTTGGGAATGAATGTGTCCATATCAGGAACATCCCCTTGGCTGGGCCAGGAGAAGTTGCAGTCTGAGGCCTTCAGAGCAGGTCTTGAGTTTGAAACCAGCTTTGCAGCCAGATATCAGGAGAGCTGGGATGTTGCCTTTCAGAGATGCTTGCCTGTCTCTGAAACCAGGACAGTGACCACACAATTTCTCCTCTACAGCCTCAAGAGGTGAGTCCTTCCTTCTCCACTTTGCTGATCCCTGGATCCAACCCCTTTTCCTGTGGACAGTGGCTTGGTGGTGGTGGTCGCAGGGCTAAATGCCTGGGCTGCCGTGTCTCCATGTTTGCTGTCCTGGGCATGGAGTTGGCCATGCCCCACCCTTGCAGGCTGCATTGGCAGAGCTGCCAGCAGCAGTGTGTTTCCAAGTGTTCTGCAGCTGCAGAAAATTCTAGCCTATGGTAGAACTGTGGTAATGCCTCAGACACCACCCTAAACAGATTGCGAACACTTCCTCAATGCACGACCGGCTATGCTACAAAATGAAGTTTCCTGAAGGGTCTGGGGATTTTCTCTTTTACAGACAGTCATGTTCTTAACTGTTTAGGAAACAAATAGAATGCATCTTCCCCCTTAATCCTGACTAAGTTCCCCTCCAAGTAGATAAATTCAACCTCTCAGTGTTTCACTGGGATTTAGAGCTGGTGAGGGCCACCTCACTCAGTGCCTTGACTTTCAGATCAGAAGACCCAAGGCCCAGAAGGGCGAGATGACCTACCCAAGGCCACACAGCAGGGAGGGACAAAGCTGAGACAAACCACAGGCCTCCAGACCCACAATCAATTTTATTTTGTTCCTTCCATGCTGTGAGAACAAGCTCCATGGGAGTAAGGATGAAATTAGACTTCTTTCTGAATTTAATGGCTATCGATGGACTTTTGCAGTGGTCTGACTTACTCAAGGGACGGAGTGACATATAATAGCCAGATTCAGCAAGTTGTGGGACATTTTGATATAATAAAAATAGTACTGTTGTGTATCTGAAATTCAGATTTAACTGAGCACCATCTACTTCACCTGGCAGCCCCCACCAAACAGAAAATTTTAAAAGACCACATTCAAATACCAGTCCCAAGTTGAAAGCCACAGGAAAGACACTTCAAATTGCAGGTGTGCTTTGCAACCAAACTGCTTCTCACATGGGCCTCAGGGTCATTTTTGATAAGAATTGACTCGATCCAGGTTGAAGAGTCTCCAGGGTGACGAGGCAAGCCCAGCTCATATGAAACTCCACCTTTCAGCCTCTCCCTCCATTCAGTGAAGAATAATTCATGGAGACTGATCATGAGCAGAACAACCTCCCTGCCTTTCTCTTCTCAAACCTCTTGAAAGACACGTCCACTCTTGCTCCACACTTCCTGTCTCCCATTCGGTCCTCAAAACACCACCATCTGCTTTTTGTTATTCTTATACGATTGGAAACATTCTTGCTCCCCAGAACACAATGCCGTGAAACTGTTAATTCTCATTATTTGCAATGGCTACATTCTAAAAAGTCACTGTAAACACTGAATTAGTGAATACCTAACCATTACTTCTAAGGGAAATATAGGGTTGGATTCCTGCACGCCTCTCTCCAAGTACATTTTCAAAAACCATTAAGTGCGGGGCTGGAGTGGTTGCTCAGTGGTTACAGTGCTTGCCCAGCGTGTACAAGTACACAGGTTCAAACCCCAGCACCCACATACACAACTAAGTGTCAGAACAACGAAAGCCACGTGAAAAACTCAATAAAGATTGATTCTGTCTCTCTCAAAAAAAAAACAACAAAAAACCATTAAGTGCATAAACTTGATTTGTATGTTTTTCTCTTTACAGTTGCTTTATTTAGCATAGTGTTTATTCATTAACGTGGAATCCGCGGTGTGGCACTCCAGCTCGTATCGGAATGAAACTTGCCTAACACGTATCCCTTCGTAAGGCATGTCATTGCCTTCCTGTGCTTAAAACCCCACACAGCACTTCTGAGCAGACCTGAGGCCTCTTTCAAACAGCAAAATAACCAACGAAAAGCACAAAAATGTGAAGGACCTGATGCTGAGTGGCCTGCACCAAGGACAGCTGCTCACAAGGACACTGGGGCGAGAGATCAGAGTCGGCTCCTCCAGCCTCTGCTGGAAATGACACGTTGGTGGCACAGATTTCTCACCTCTGCACAAGTCCATAAGTAGTTTCGACTGTGATTATATCTCAGTGAGTAGGAGCATTAGTAAATGCAGAGTTTGCAAATAGTAAGGAGCGACTATGACCAAGTCCAGCAGATTTTTTCAGGACTTACCCTGATGAATCTCTGGACAGTATTTGCCAAGGCTGATTGTGTCCCTCTTGAAACTCTCCACTCCTTTGGTGTCCAGGGCCTGGCGCTCTGGAATTACACTCCAGTGTTCCTTCTCCATCTCTTACGTGGGTTCCTGTTCATCCCCTACGGACATTACCCCTGTAGTGTGGCTATTCCCCAGCTTAAGAGGATGGTGACCCTGAGGCATGGATCTGGGCCCGGCGACTGAGACTCTGGGCACCACTGAGACTCCACTGGGACTAAACCTGACATTCAGAGTCCATCAGAGGCTGATGGTGCCTGGAACGTGGACAAGAGGACCAGAGCACGCCAAAGCTGATCCAGCATCAGAACCCAGAGCGGAGCTCCACTGGGCCAAGAGGAGGAGGAAGCAAGATGCAAGGAGACCTCCAGGGCACAGCTCCAACCTAGAGGAACTGATGTGACAGCAGATGGTCGCAGGGTCCAGACAGAGACATTGGGAAGCAAGAGATGAGAAGTCAGTTGAGAGGACCATGGCTTCAAGGGACGTGAGTGGCCCCTCTGAGAAGGACAGAGAAGAAAGCAGAATCATGACTATGGAAACCAACGTCAATGCGGCACTCCTCCATCCTCCTCTCTAGATGATGGCCAAGGCAGTGGCACGGTCCCCTCGATATCCTGGTGGAGCCACTCCACAGAGGAGGAAACCGGGAGGGGAAGAGGTTGAGTCACTTGCCCCAAATCTCCCAGGATGCCAAGGGCAAACTGAAATTGGAACTCAAGAGCCTATGCTGCTACCCACTACTGATACTGCCCCCCTGGTCTCACCATCCTCACCCTGGGCCTCAGAAGTTCCCAGTGTCTAGCGACAAGTCCAGCAATCAGGGTCCCTGAGAAACAGGACAGGAATCCCCTAACTAGAACCCACTGTCGGGTCAGTGCAGAACCAGCCGCAGAGCAGAGCCAGATGGAGCCCTGCAGCAGGGACCTGGGTGTCAGGACTGGGTCAGGGGCTCCAAGGAGGCTTTACTGCCCCAGACTCCTTCTCTCCTGCTGCTCTGCCTTGTCTGGCAATCGGCTCTCTGCCTCACCTTCATCACCATGGATCCCAGGCAGCTGCTGCTCCTCCAGACTCACATCCACATTCCAGACAGGAAGAAGAAGAGAGACCGCGTCTCCAGTATGAAAAGGCACAAATTCCCCCCAGGGTCTCCAAGAGGCTTCTACTTATATTTCATGGATGGAAGGCATGGCCACTCCAGCTCAAAACAAGATAAAATATGTAGAATTTTATTCAGGAGGGCACATTGTTGGCCTAAACAAAATTGGGACTTGGTTAGTGTAGAGGAAAAGAAAATGGGCACAGGGCCACCAGGGGGCCACCACGCTCCCTGCCTTGAGTTTAAACTGGCTCTCATGGTGCGGAGGGGCTTAGTCTGCGAAAGTATTAGGAACGCTGTGGGTTCAAAGCCTCACTTCCCAGTTTCCAGCGGGTGCAGGGACTGAATGAAGCCGTCCACATTAAACCCCACACTGAGCCTGGCTCAGGTGAGCACTGGGGCACCGGCAGGTATCACTGTTAATTTTAAAACGTTGTCACCAGCTAAAGTCCATATGTCATTCTGATTTCTCTGGTTTTACCTTACATCCTTCTTCTGTTCTAGGATCCTGTCCAGGGTACCACATTTGTTTAGTCCCCATGTCTCCTTAGGCAACTCTTGGCTATGACATTTCTCAGACCTCCCTGGTTTTCATGAGCTTGACAATTTTGAGAAGTGCTATTTGGCAGAATGTTCTCGATTTGGGTTTGCTAGATGTCTCATCGTGACCAGAGGCTGGGGTACGTGTTTGGGGAGGCAACCATGAGAGGAAAATGTCATCATCATCATATCAAGTCAAGGGCCCCTGCTGTCACCGTGACCTCGTTGTTGATATTCCCCTTGGTGGCCGGGCTGAGTGGAGCTCGTAGGGCTTCTCCACTGTTAAATTACCCCCCTGCCGCCCCTCCTATCCCGTGCTCTGGGAGGAAGTCAGGCTGTGCAGCCCCACATGTGTCTGATCTTTGTCTTTTCTCCCCCATTTATTTATTCAGTCATTTATTTATATCAGTATGGACTCGTGGGCATTCATTTTATATATTACCCATCAACCCAATTCCATTGTATTTATTTTATTGCTCAGATTGTTTCATTAAGGTTTTTAAATTTATTTTTAAATATTTATTTATTTATTTATTTATTTATTTATTGGTACTGGGCACTGAACCAGGGGCACTCTACCACTGAGCTCCACCCCTGGGTCCCCAGTATATATTTTTTTCTTTTCTAAGAGAATCAATTTTATTTTTTCATCTGGTCTTTGTTTCTCTGAAACTTAGTTGTGTATGTGGTGTTAGGGTTTGAACCCAGGTAGGTCCGTGTGCATTCCAGGCAAGCACTCCTACCACTGAGCCTCCCCAGTCCTTTTTATGTTTTATTCTGAGACAGGATTTAAATAAGCTGCTTAAGGGCTCACTAGGTTGCTGAGGCTGGCCTTGAACTTGCAATCCTCCTGCCTCAGTCTCGGGGTCACTGGGATTGCAGGGCTGCACCACCACATCCAGCTGTCACTACCTCCTATTAAGTGACCCAGCTATAGAAATTGGAAGGACACATGTTGGATATCAGAATCTGTCAGAAGAGTCTAAATTATAACATATAAAGAACTGAAAACCTTGTTTGGAGACAAGTTCATAGACGCAATCAGCAAGGCCCTCTGAGACCCCGACTAGGTCAACTGCTGCCCATCCTACTTACCTTGCTGACACACCTCAGACTCCCCACGTGACACAATCCCCAAACTTCTAAGTGATGTTGCTACACAGGGTCTTGGCCGTACAGCATCAGATTCTGGTCCCTGTGTGCAAGAATCCAGCAAGCGAAGACAAGATGACTAGCACCCACACCTGAGCTGCGTGCCCGCCCTGCGCTGAGAGCATTTCCTCTGCTACTTCATCCGACCCCACTCCAGCCTTGGTGGCTGACATGGGAAAAAGACAAGTTACAGACTTTGTCCAAAGTCCCACATGATAGCCGAGGGTCAGACCTGATTCCAGGTGATGTTTGTCGGGGTCCACAGCCTTGACCAGAGCAGAGCTATTCGCCTATGTGTGGTCTAGGGCTGCTTCAGAGCCACAGTGGCCGAGTCGAATAGCTGCACAGAGTAGGAGGTTTACCCTCTGGCTCTTTTCAGAAAAAGCCTCTCAAGCCCTGTTCTGAATCCCTAGGTGTGCTGTCTCTCGATGATACAAGCATAAAGAATAACCCCAGGTGAGTCCCACATGCTGTAACTGAGTCCTCCCCCCTGCTCCCCATGTCGGTAGCAATTTCTCCATTTGTAAACAAGGAAACTGAGACATGATCATTGTAGGCATCTGCCTAAGGTCTGCTTAAGGTCTGATGCCTCAGCCAGGATTTGAGGCCACATAAAACTACCTCCAAAGCTAGCTCTCAGGCCACGGAGACATAGGGATAAGGCCAGTGGGTGTGCTCTGCAGCCCCAAGATTGGCACTGCTGCTCTATCTTGGTGCATTTGAGATGGATCTACAAGGCAGGGCATGGAGACAAATCTCTGCCTTGTAGATTAATTGTTCCTAAAAGAATGCCACAATTCACAAATGCTGATTTTGATTAAAATAATCAAGATGATTTCCTACTTCTAAAATACTGACAAAATAGCTTTTTTATCTATGTAGACAAAAAACTAAGCGAGGATTATTTAAATCAAGATTATGTACAACACGCATCCTAATTACTACACGATTACCTAGCTAAAAAGTGGGTATTAGTGAATGTTGTTCTCTGCCGGCAGTCAAATCCAAATTAATAGCATTCTAGGCTGATGTGGATCACAGATAAAATTATATTAATGTGACTCTGAGCCAGCTCTGTTTATAAGCAAAGCCTGACTACAAAGGGAAAAGAAACATTTTAAGATGCAAAAATATGCCCTTGAACACAAGCCAAACACGGATTTTTAATTAAAGCACCAAGAATTTTTTTTTCCTCCTATCAATTGTTCCCCCTGGGAATGAGCTTCGTGGTCTGGGAGATTGAGGACAGCAGAAGGTCAAGAAAACAATAGCAGGGCTGGAGCGGTGGCCCAGTGGTTACGTTGCTTGCCTGGCATGTGCAGATATGAGGGTTCGAACCCCAGCATCACATACACAGCAAAGTGTCTGAGCAACAAAAGCCGCATGAAAAACTAATTAAAATTGATTCTGTCTTTCTCAATCTCTCATTCTCTTTCTTTTAAAAAAGAAAACAGAAGGGATGGATTCCTCCAAGTTCAACCAGAGACCACACCACCTTCAAATACTGCCCTCTAAGACAAAATGAAAGAACTCCAGGAGAAGGGAGAGAGAGAAGGTAAGATTCTCATTTTGAGACAATTTGCCTGACTTGAAGCCCATGCCGGGGCTTGTTTGGGCAGATCTAGGTAGGACAAGCATCCGCCAACTAACCATGCGCTGGTCTTATTTCTCCAAGACCAACAATGCCAACCACGTCCTGGAGTGAGCCAGAAGCAGGGTCACCTGTCCAGTGGCCCCCAGGCCCAGGAAGACCCAGGCCTTACAGCCCGCAGACGGGCTGCATTCTGTCTCCTATGGGCCTTCACACAGACTTCCTGCTGCTGCACAATGGTTAGCAGTGGACGTCGGGCTGGCACCTCCGGAGGTGCCAGCCTTACCTTGTTACAGTAGCTCCTCTTTGGTTGATGTGTGTATGGCCACTCCATAATGGGGCAGGATCCAGAGCTGGATTTGAGGACAACCAGATCCTTGTCCTGGGTCTCAGTTTCCACATCTGTAAAATAGGGACACACCTGGGGACACAGGCTGGGTGTCAGGGCCTGGCCAGGAGCAGCTCTCAGACAAGAGTAGCTCAGCATTGAGCCACTCTTAGAACACCAGAGCTGGAGCCACCTTTGCAAAACATTGGACAAACTTTCTCCTTTCCTAGTCCAGGCAGCTGGCTCAGGAGCATGCCCAAAGCCACCCAGAGCACTGGTGAAGCTGGAAGAGACCAGAGCACCTGACTCCATCTGCCTGTGGCCCACCTCACCTCCTGCTTTGACTGGAGCCCATCGATCACAGCTGTCATTGCATTTCCAGGCTGAGACCTATGGGCTTCCTGATCCCTGGTAATCACAGCTCCCCTGCAGGCCACACGAGTCCCCTTCCCTGATTCAAGAGTTTAACAAATATTTATGGAGCCCCCTCAGGCTCTCATTCAGAAAGAGACACTGGGAAAGAATAAAAATAATACAAGAACTATTTCAACCGAGGAAGAAAACAGCTCCCACCCTGTGATTGCCACGTGTGAAGGGACACATTATGAGCCCCGTTCTTACATGCAGATGTGAGACGGAGAGAGGGCCAGTCTCTTCCTGAGTCCCGCCACTGCTGTCATCTACACTGACATCAGGGTGTTCTACCAGTGCAGTTGCCACCAGCATCCCCATCTCCCCTCGTGGCTCCCACATGATCTCTGGTTAAGATATCCCCTGCCTCTTCCCAGCCAGATCAATGTCACCTTGGTCCTGATGCCCCACACAGTAACTCAGGGACATGAGCTTTCACCAGGGATTGAAATGCCCTACCGGCTTCCACTCTCACCTTCTCTGTAAGGGCAGGAGGGAACTGTTACTCCCACTTCATGGAATCCCAGACTGTCCATCACCAACGTATCCATCACAAGGGAAACCCCTTCTTGTCCCCAGCATCCCTAGGCCCCTGGCTCCCAGCAGGGAGGGAGCTTCCTCCCCTGCCCATTCACATGCCCCAGAACAGGCCTGCAGACTTCCCCTAGCACCACACTGAGCTCTTAGGACAGTCTGACCATCTTGTTGGCCCAGGACTCAGGGACAGGTGAGTCAGGGCATTGTCTCTGGGATCCTTCCTGAGGAGCCCTACTGATCACCTAATCCTAGACACCTCTCCAGACTTCTAGAATGGTCCCTGGAGGTGCTAAAGAGACCTCAGCCCCCAATTCTGCAGTTGGTGCCACTGCTTTGGGTGAAGCCTCCCCGCAGCCCTCCAGACACCAAGGGCAGCTGGCTCGTCCCGGACACATTCATCTCTGCCAGGCACTGAGTTGTTTCCTTTAAGTCAGAGGAGCAGTGAACCTGGCATCCCTGAGCCCTGGGCCCAGCACAGCAGTACACGCAGCTCTTGTTCCTGATACCTCTACCAGGGCAAGCCAGTTTCTTCTTGCAAGGGTGCCTGCAAAGACTCAGCCCTCTGTGTGATCTTGCTCGAGACAAAACCTCTGAAGCTCAGTTTCTGCATGTGTTAAATATGTGTGTAATCCCACATCACACACACCGGGACCATCAAGGAGACTGTGTACGAGAGCTCTGAAGACAGCAGTGGGGAGGAAGGGGGAATGGGAAGAAGACAAAGAGGAAGAAGAAGAGGAGAAGGAGGAGGTGGAGAAGGAAGGAAAAGGAGAAGGAAAGAGGAGGAGAAGGATGAAGAGATGGAGGAGGAAGGAAAAGGAGGAGAGATAGGGAGAAGAAGGAAGAAGGAGGAAGAGGAGGAGGAGGCAGCTTAGGTACCAAGTTCACTTGTGGCTGTAACCAGATAATTTGATGTAAAGAACAGAAAGGGAACAGCCACAAGCTGATTTCCTGACCTGAGAAGGGACCCTGTGCTCCTGGGAGGAAGGTGCTTGGGAAGCAAAGGAGCCATGGAACTTGGAGTTAGACTGAATGCAGGCACAAATTTAGTCCAGCTCCCCGCTCCAAGGCCAGTGGACCTCAGGAGCCCCAGGCTTTCTGCCCTGTGCACAGCATCGAACAAACTCAAAGCTGGCCGCTGGCTTGACCCAGTGGTTCTGGCTGAGAGTACTGCCCTGTGCTCCACCCTGGGGACATCTAATGAAATCAGACCTTGGGAATACTCCCCTCATTCTTCTGAAGAGAGTGGCTGAACGCCAGGTCTCCTGAAGTTTCCTCCTGAACCTTGGCTGATGGAAGCCACTGGAGTGGAGGTGCCCTGCAGGCAGATGCTGACCCATAACACAAAGTGTCCCCACAGTGAATTCTGACCAGCATCCTTTTCCCGTGAACACCTGTTTGGCTCCACCTTCTTGGGCCCTGCTAAGGTTTTGAGATGTGGTGCCCCCAAAGCTCATGTGTCAGACAATGCAAGAAGGTTCAGAGGTGAGATGGTTGGGTTATGAGGGCCTTAAACTAATCATCGCATTGACCGGCTAGTATGGGCTAACTGGGTGGTGACTGTAGGTGGGCAGGGTGTGGCTGGTGGAGGTGGGTCACTGGGGGGGCGTGCCTTTGGGGCTTTCATCTTGTCTCTGGTGAGTGGAGCTCTCTCTGCTCCCTGATCCCCATATTCTGAACTGCTTTTCTCTTCCAGCGCTTCCGCCATGATGTTCTGCTCAACTCGGGCCCAAAGGTGTGGAGTTGGCCATCCATAAACTGAACCTCTGAAACCGCAAGTCCCACATAAACTTGCCCTCCTCCACACTGTCCTTGTCAGGTCTTTTGGCCACAGCAATGAAAAAGCTGACTAAAACAGGACATATGTCTCTCAAGACAGGCTACACACGGCACCTGAGAACTCCCTCAGTGGACACGGTCTAAGACCCAAGAAGTGGGTGAGAAGCACGATTCTGACCACCATGAGGCAGCACCCCCACCTGAAGGCCTGGTTTCACTCATCTGCTCTTTCTGGATTGTGAAAAGACTGAAATTCTGCTCACCCAGCATGAGATTTTAATTTGCTAAAAGTAGCACCCAAACAACAGAGTGCACTGGCAAGAGTGAAGCGAGCAAACTTTTTCAGTTTTGGCAACCCTGCCCCTTTGACGGCCCACCCTGTCTGCACACTTCCTGGCTGACTGGTCTGTGCTTAGCTTTTTCCCTGAGCATCCAAAAAAGTCAACTTTATTTTTACACTTTAATGAAAACAAAAAAGACATGAACAACATTAATATGGAAACGTGTGTGTGTGACCAAAGAAATCTTAAAACCAATAGAGATTCCCAAATAACAAATTCTTTTTCCAGTCCAATGTCCAAAGATTGGGTTGGCTTTTACGAGTACATACTGAGGAGAGTTTGAGATTGCTTTCGATTTCTTTTATTTGTTTTCTTATTTGATTTTTCTTTTCATTTCTGCCAATCATCTTTGTGTGTCGTCTTCTTGCTGCAGGACCAGGGTGACTTCTGTATTTAATGCGACCAAGATGCGGCACTTGAAATACCTGGGTGACGTAGACTGGGTCATTCCCGTTTCTGAAGAATCTGCAGTCAGCCCCAGCTTCCCAACGAGGTGTTACTGATTGAGAACTGAAGGCAGTGTACCCAAACTTGTAAGCCACTGGGCAAGGACTTAAAAATGAGATATTTCACAGGCTTTCATCAGCCCTGCCTCATAGAACCACCATCCACTAACAACTTTAAGAACAAACTTAACTTTTCTAAACAAAAATAATTTCATCATTTGGTGTGGCATTAGCACCCCACTACTGCCATATGTTATCTGTATTTTTCTTGTTGACATCCAACCAATTCAGAGCTAAAAATCCATCCTCCAGTTTTTCTGTGGGTCGTAAATCATAAAAAGGTTATATTTTATGAAAGCTGAAGCTGAGAAGTAAACAGCATATTTATATCCAAAGAGTTTCATCCATTAAGCAGCAATGACAGGGCCCTGTGGGCCAGAATCTAGTTTTCTTACTTAAAAAGCTTAGTTCTTTTGTAGACTCCTGCAGGGACCTATAACAGTTGGAATTGGGTTTTTTATGCCTCTGAGGCCTCCGAATGAATGTTACACTTTTCCATTATTTTCTCCTTTCTTTTGAGAAAACTAGGCTACCTGCTTATTGCCTAAAACCTACACCCCATGATTGTACTGTTGTAAAATCTGTCTTCTGCCCTTTCCTCCCACATCTTACCAACATCCCCAAACTTTGTTTAGACTCAGTGTCAAGCAAGGTTATATTGCATTTATCGAGGGGAGAAGGTGGGTTCCCTGTGGTGGTTTGGGCTGATAGATGGCATACCCGAATAAAACTTCAGCACAAGAGGTGCCCAATAGCCTTGACCTCCTCTGCCTTACAAAAAATAAAAATAAAAAAGCTTAAATCTTAATATCTCCCTTGCTGGAACCTCAGAATGCCTTCAGGTCCCCTGACTCTTTCACGAGGTGGTACATGGCTGAAATAAAAAGGTGTAAGCCCAGATCTTGCATTTCACATTACTGTCTGTTATTAAAATGTTAGTACGATGGCCCCTTGGGCTATTAAAACCTGATGCACCTGCCCTGTCTGCCAATGGTGTAATTTGTGGTCGTGAATATGCATCTTGGTCCATGGAGATGTGGATACGGATTTCATACTCCTATTACATCGGACAAGTAAGTCTAGGCTTAGAGTCAGCAAAATGCTCACCCTGAAACTAGCCAAATAATCACTAACAATTAAGAAAATGAAATATCTGAGTCTCAGTCCTCTTTTTACCCACTTGGAACATATATTTGTTCTTTTGATGTCCTGTGTGAATAGGGGTGCTTTATCTGACTGCTGATGGGCTAAACAATGTATCCGAGTTGTAATATAGAACTCAATTTGCTGGGACTATCATCTGAAAGGCCTAGACAATTTATCGAACGCTGCAGATGAAAGAAAGAGAGGGGGAAAAATTTTAAAACTGACCACTTCTAAAATGAAGAAAATAGGGCAGTAAAGGGTATTGTAATATACTTTAATCTTCCTTAATGTAGAAAAATATGAAATGCCATTAAATCTTCCTTTGAAATGGATGTGGTTGCATGGCTCGAGTACCCAAATCTAGTTAATGAATCTATTGTTAAGGCAAATAAACAGGAAAGAAGCAGTGAAGGAGATCTGGGCATTATATGACTAATTCAGAAGATGAAAGGCAGAAAAATTAAAGTTAAATTCACATAAATATTAGAGTGAAGGAGAATAGTTGCAGGTGTAAAAAAGGGAAGTGAGCATTTCCCTCTGGTTGGTTAGGAACAAGCAGACACTTTCTGCTCAAGAGCAAAGTCGGGAAAGATGAAAGTGTCTCAAGGGGCCTAATAATTAACATTTTAAAAGGTTTTCTTAATAAAAAAAAAAGAGAGATCTGACAATAATAGCAATTTAATCATTTTATTTGAAAAATTAAATGGATTGCAAGCGCTCATTTGTGAGGAAGTGGCGTTTACAGAATTTGGATGAACTTATCCAATCAGATCTCCGCTTTAATCGCTTTAAATGGAGCCAGCATACAAAAAGGAAGCTGGACGAAGTAGGGATTGAAAGGGCGGTAATTTGGGGGAGATTAGCAGTCCTTCACAAAGGACCCACAGCAACCTATTTAACCTGCTATCTTTGTTGCAACCAGAAACTCACTAATGGAACTCAAACCAAGGTGAGGCTGTCGGGGAGACGGGCATTAGCGGGGCTCTGGCGGGTGCCCAGATGATGGGCTTTAGCAGGGCTCTCCCAGGTGCCCACCACCCAGGGTACGTCTGTACGAGCTGTACGAGCACAGTGTCTTTTTCAGGAAATAAAGAACACATCTATCAAGTTACCATGGTACAGCGGATCCATCTTAGTGAAGCTTAAATTTATCAAGGATGCAAAGTCTTAATACTTATTAACTTTGAAAGCGTTATAAATTATAATTTGACTTCAGAGCAGAGCATGTAAAACCCTTTCTGCAGAGTTGAATGCACTTCAGAGTTCCTGCTCTTGCCAGTCACAGATCCCATGCAAACTCTCTGGGGAGGGGAACAGGGGTCTGCACTGTGGACCCCAGGAGGCAACAGCCTAAGGACCCACGGCTGGCTCTCTGTGATGGCCCTCTGACCACTCTCTCCTTTCTTAGTTTTGGACGTGCACATGGCTAGAGACACCCCCTGCCACCTGACTATGCATCTTGAGTTTAACCAAACAGTTGAGACTAGTAACTAGAATCCCACTTCTTAGAATGTGAAGGCCCCATCTTGGATCTAATGTCCACTGTGGCCCACAAACAGAGGTACAGATCATATGGCATAAACATGGCTGCAAGGACACACAGGAGATGATGGACAATGCTCTGGAAAAGGGATAATGTCTCTGAAGACACCCCCAATTACCTTTTCCACAGGAGAGGAGAGTACTGAAGCTAAGAGCATAGATTCAGACGCCAATGCCTCACCGACCTAGTACAAGTCTCTCGGTTTCCTCATCTGCAAACTGGGGAGGTAAACAGTACCTATGTCAAAGGAAAATTAGATGACAATACTGGTAGCATTTCTAGAACAGCATCTGGCATACAGCAGGGGGATGTGCCCCTGGAGCTGTTGGTGAGTACCATCATGATAATTGTCTGCTAATTGCCTGGGGAGAAAACAGAGCTCCAGAAAGCTTCCATGCCTCCCTCACTGCTTGCTGCACAGGTAGCAAGGGTGGCCTCTGCCACTGGCCATCTTCAACCATAGCTCCATTGTACTCTGAGCTGGACCAACAGGATGCCCTAGCAGGGCATTCTTCAGCAAATAGTTCCTGCATGATGTCACAGCCATATCTTCTCCTACTTAGAGGAAAGAAAGGGGAAAGAAAGGAAGGGGGATCCAGGATCCCCAGGCATAGCACCCCACCCTGCAGAGGACTGGCCCACTCATCAAGGCCAAAGCCACACGGTTTACCAGAAGGCCCTTTTAGCTACAGTCACTCAGACTTATTCCCGACTCTGTGAGGTTTTCCAGAATATTCTTCCCAACCACATTTACTCTTCTGCCTGCAACAAATGTGAACACTCTTAATTTCTCCATGACAGTTATGCTTCTGATGATGTAAAGCCACCACATAGGGCCTGGGACTTGGCAGATGCTCACTAAATGGCAACCATGTCTATTTCAGTGGGAAGCACAGCTAGCCATCAAGGACCCCAGGCACCTGGGGAGCACTTGAGTTCATGTTTGGGGTCAGCAGTGAGGCTCATACCAAGCCCTAGGCTCAACCTCCTGCAAGAGCTCTTGATCAACACCATCTTGTTGACCAGAGAACCACAAACAGGGGCAGGCCTCCCCTACTATATGCCAGGCTTTTCTCCAAAACCTGGGAGCTATTTGGAGTGCTCAGGGTGTTTGCAAATATTTTATTCAAATTAACCTTTTACTACGCATGACTGTTTTTCTATCACAACTGTGTGCCTTGCAAAAAATTAAACACCCTGATGCATTAATTAGTGCTGCAACTTGCTTTTGAGCACACCTCAGAATAATTTTCTTCCTTTTTCTTGTTTAATTAGTGAATATCCTTAAATTTCAAAATAAGCCATTTTTTAAATTTGCCATTTGTGTGCAAGATTTATTCACTGCCATAAAACAATAATTTTACCTAAACTGGATGCTGACGTTTGTCGTAGGCTGCAAATATAACTCTGAAACCCAAATTCAGAATATGGTTCTCATTGATTGATTTTAAAATACTGTTCATTTGAACTTCTAAAATAGATCTACACTACTAAAATGTCTTTTTTTTTAATCTGTCACATACGTTAGCGTTCCCAATAGAATCACATTTGAAGAAGATCGAAAGGTTCCTCGCACAGGCTACTGGGTCATCCGTGCAGCCTGGCCAGCGAGGCCTGGAGCCATCTTCCCCTTTGCGACTTCCCAGGTGAGCTAGGCCAGCTGGCTGCACCTCGGCATGTGCTGAGTCCCCAGCAAACCCCTGCCCCTCCATGTCTCTGAAAAGGGGCCACTTTCCCCCATCTTTACATGCGAAGAACGTGAGGAACACAAGAAAAAGGAGGCAGGGAAATAGACTAGACCGTCGTCAGTGCTTTCCTCTGGGTGGGGGATTCTGGGTGTCTGAACTGAATTCCCTTCTTCTCCGTTCCTAAGTTTCATTACAAATTGGTGCTTTGGCCAAATGCCTTTGCAGGTTACTCATTTTATTAACTTTTTGACTGGAAAAGGAAGTGGGGTTTTGTGTTTTTTAGGTTTTGGTTTCTGTCATTGTTTGGTTTGGTTTGTGTTTGGTATATGCGACTGAACCCAGGGGCACTTAGCCACCGAGCCATAACCCCAGCCCTTTTTATATTTTATTTTGAGGCAGGGTCTCGCTAAGTTGCTCAGGGATGTATTCTGTTGTTGTTGTTGTTGTTAAAGGGACCCCAGATCAGGGATCCTGGTTCCTACCATGAGCAACCCTTCCCACACCCTTTCAGAATTAGGAAGCACCAGGCAGCTCCCAGAAGGCAGAGCTGCCCCCGGAGGCCTGGGTCAGTCGGGGGCACCAGACCTCTGGTGCCTCTGACCCTGCACCATGCAGTGCACAAGCAGCGCAAAGGAATGACAGCGAAGTTTAAGAACAAAAGTGAGCCTGGCCTGTCAGGCTTCCCACAGTTCTGCCCTCCGGCTGCATTCAGTTAGCTGTAACACATTCTGCGGGGCCTTCCTGTTCAGAGCTGTGAGCACAGTAAAACTCCAGAGCTCTCAGAGAAGAGGCAAGGAAGACTTTTTAGCAAATGTGTTCCAAATACTGCATCGAATTTTCTCGTGGCATTTTTTACTGTTTTTTTTTTTTAATTTTGGTATTGTTTATCTGAAATTCAAATCTAAATGGACATTCTACATTCTATCTGTAAGGCAGCGCCATGCCATCAGAACCACCTGACACCACCATGTGGGGCTATTTTGTTGTTGTTTTTCAGTGTGGTTGGTTTTGGGTGGTCCTCGTTGTGAGCGTGTTTTGGGGGCTTGGTTTGTCTGGTGTTTAGTTGGCTGGCCTGCCAAATCTCAGCCCTGCTGGTCTTCATTTGAGAGTGAGGACTAGTCATGGATATTCACCCACCTTGCCCAGGGCAGAGACAGCACCAGATGATGAAGGGACAGCACCCAGGAGGTGGAGCACAAGCAGGCAAACCTGGGGATGGAGCCCAAATGGCGACAGTGATGAGGTTCTTGGAGAATCTCTCTCCTTTTGGGAGAACACTGGGACACTACAACTGCCATTTAAAATATTCCGTGTACACAGATGGGCAATAAATTAAATACTTAGCATTATAAACAGCTCCAATAACTTAAAGAGAAAGGTAGGGGAGGAATGGTAGCTTCTGCCTTGAAAGCTAGCACCTGCCTCTGCTCCCTGGCTGTGTCTTGGGCAGACCCTCCACCCGCCACGCCTCAGCCCCCTTACTAAATGCAGAGTCGCTGTCTGCTGGTGGGGTTAATGCGAGGATGCAACGAAACAATGCATCCCATAAACACACAGCACTGGCCCTGTCCCTTCAGCTAATGACAGCCACACTTTATCGCAAAAGAAAAATATATGCAAGTAAGTAAAACACAAGGGGAAAATTCCACTTTCCTAGAATGAAACATAATGAATTGAAATTAAAATTACAGTAAGGCATTGTATGTCACTATTAAATTGGCAAAGGTTTTTAAGAACTTTAATAACAATATTATTCAAAACTTCAAAACATTCATGAACATTCAACAAATAGAGAATGGTTCAATAGACAATAGGAGAATGGAAATCATATAAAGAATGGTAAAGAACAGTTAACTGATCCAGGGAATTGTTAAACAAATAAGAGAATGGCTGAATGAATCATGGAATCGTTTGCTCTGGTCATTCTAAGAAGCTACCGTAAGTGATGCATTACACTACAGAACAGCAGCCGCTGGTATGAAATGCTCCCAAGCATCATGTGCAGCAGGGTTATACTTGGATCTATGGATATGGATGCAAACAGAACAAAGACTGGAAGGAAGCACATCAATTATTAAGGGGAGTTATCTCTGGGTGGGGAGGGTTATGACGAATATTTATTTTCTTCATTGTGTGTGTATCTATTTTCCATATTCTCTATAGCAAACACATAGTACTTTTGTACTAAAAAAATTATTGGTTAAAAACTTCAATATTGAAATACTGGAAGTGAACATAGTTTAGGACGCGATTGTAGAATGCTCGGTGCAACCATCTCCCCCACCCCTACTGCCTGGCTCCTCCTCCTCCGTCTCTTCTCTTCCCTCTCTCTCTTTCTCCCCTCCCCCTCTCTCCCCCACTCTCTCCCTTAGTTCTAGGGAGAGTGGTGGCTCCAGCTTCCCCGGGTACACTGTCTTCGGGTGAGGGTCCTGTGTGATGGCCAGGGGGGCTATGGACTCTAGATGTTCCATTTGCAAACAGCCTACACGGAACATCTCAAGGCACACTGCCATCAGAACTGCTCCTGGACAGGCCGCTTTCTTGCCAAGAGAAAGAAGCTGCCTTCAAGAAAGGCAGGGCTAGCTTAGCTTTAGGAACAATAGAATTCAAGTTGGACTCTCCCAGACCACTTCTTGCAAATGTAGCCCAGCATGCAGCGACTGCACTCCTGCATGCATCTTCCCAACAAGCTGCAGCAAGCCCGGAGCTCAGATACGCTCGTGAGCCCTCAGTCCGCGGAGCTGAATGATGCTAAATGACAGAACGCGGAGACGCAAGATGCTGGAATGCGATGCTTACAGGGTACGGTGAGAGCCAGGGAACAGGAAAGGTGGCCAGGCATCTGGGCAGGCTTTCCAAGGGGTATGTCCAAGAGCAACTGGAGTTTGCCAGCAGGGAAGAACATTCCAGACCAAAGCCAATGCACTCAAAACCATGGCACACCTAGGACCCTCTGTGGGGGATGCAGGGAGGGGTGACAAGGACAGCCCATGTAGAACTCTGACTGCTACTCTATCCCAGCAATGCTGTGGAGTCAAGTGACTGGCCAGGTGAGGCCTCCTCATGAGCAAGCCATCTCCATGTCCCCTTCCCTACTCTGTGCTGCATGGGGAGAAATCTAGCCCAAAGCCCCAGCCTCACTGAAGACCAGGCCAGACTAGGCCACCTCAGAGGATCTGTCCCTGTCCTTCCTCGCTCAGCCTCAATCTGCCTTCCTCTTCCTCTCCAATCATCACCAACCACCCTGTCTCTCCAAGCCCAGGGAAAGCACCAGTTAGGCAGGGTGGCGCTCAAGAGGTTCCAGAAGGAAACTGTTCTTCCCAACACTGGGCCAGAGGACCCTGGTGGACAGGTGGACAGTGAGGCCTGTGCACATGGTGTCCTCAGCCCAGGACAAAGCACGCCTCTGGCCAACTCAGAGAAAACAAAACGAAGCACCACCATTAACTCCTGGCCTGAGTCCTGGCTGGTTTCTTTAAATCCAATTGCAATCTTAGCAGGCTGACAGCGCCTGAAACAAAAGCCGTACCGGTCCCTGGAAGATGACTTTGGTGAAAGTAGAGCTCATTTCAGAAAATCAAAGCAAAGAAAAATATTGAATACAATTCAGAGGCATAATGCATTATTATGGGCTTTTATGGATTTTATGTATAATTTCATGTAAAGTTAAGAGGCTGAAGCGATCTCTTACATTCAGCTGTATTATCGGCCCAGTACCAAACAATGTTCCACATCTTATTATGTTCACAGTTGACACACTATTAGAGAAATGTGCAGCTGTCTCACTCTGCTATTCATTTCCTCATTACTATTTTATAAATATATGATTAACAGTTATTGCAGCTGCCTAATTCACATTTATTGCAAATGCAACCCCACAAATGAATGCTCAAAGCAAAGAGATGTGGTTTTAGAGTAATTTAAATTTTACAGTTCCATTTACCCTGCTTTTTAATTTACTGTATAATGACCCTATTAGAATAGAGCACATCTGGAAGTTCTTTGGGGAACATTTAATTTTCTGTGGCTTCAGTACTAACAGAACTTGCACCATAAAGCCCACAGATGCCTAGAAGACTGTACAAATTTCCACATTTTATGCCAAGATGCCGGTTAATTGTACAGACGAGACAACTACAGCAAAGCACGGAGACAGGCTTCCAGGTGCTAAAAAGTGAAGACAGTGACCAAGGACTTCGCTCTTTGCAAAGTTTCCACATCAAAAACCTGAAATTAGCTCGTCTGTTTTTTTATTTTCTTTTCAGGGAAAGAGCCAACCTTGGGCTACGCGCTCTCCCACGCTTTCTCTAGCTTTTTCCGCAAAGCGTTCCGCGGAATTCCCTTCACCCCTCACTGGGTGTAACCGAAGATGAGCCGATCCGTGCAGCTCCGGAAGCCGACGAGAGGCAGGCGTACCATCCAGGCCCAGCCTTGTCCTCCTCAGCCAGGAGGCTACAGATGCTGCCAGCTTCCTGCATGCCACATGAGCAGAATGGTCCTGAGTATTTGAAATTGATTTGAATATTACATACAGATCACTGCAGCGGAACTCATGTATGAGAAATAATGGGAATCCATTGCCATTGATTAGCTAATTTATGTTCTACAACTAATCGAAGCACAAATCTCATTAGCCACAGGTCAGTAAGGCTCGGAGAGAAAAAGACAATCATTTTGGTAGCCTAGTTGGCTGTAAAGACACAATTAGAAGCCGACCGGTTTTCCAGGCTCCTCTGCCTGTCCCCTCTAGCCTCAAGCCGACTGTGAAGGGAAATAAAAGCAGGTCTGCCCATGGTTCTGCTGGCCACTGGAAAAGAGATCTTCAGATTTAATGACCCAAGGTGCTTCTTTTACTTAATGTAATAATAACAAACATGACTTTATTGCTTCTAAACGTACAGTGGCCATAAGCTATTTGAGGCCAGCACTTGTGCCAGCAGTGCAATGTTAATTATTACCTGTTCCATATTTCAAGCATTCAGAAAATGTAAGTTTTCCTGCTGGGAGGGAGACTTTGCACATTCTAACATTACATGCATTGAAAGCCCTGTCTTTGCAAAGCTCAGGGAAGATCCAATTAGGCTTTGCAATTAAAATGCACCTGCTCGTCACTGGAGATCATCTTCATCCCTTGAGCCCTGCTCAGATCAATGCTCAGCAGAGATTTTTAACCACTTTTAAATATGGAAGATGATGGGGAAATAACAGAGGAGGGAGCAGAATCCTGTTTTAACTTCACTGTCTGTGAATCTCTGATACTGATAAAATTGTGGGTTTTGGCAATAAGTTCTCCCTGCTCAGCCCTGTTGCTGATTCCCATAGGGTGACAATTTTAAAAGTGCTTCCAACAGGGCTGCAGAGGCAGAAAGATGAAGTCCCTTCTGCTGGACAGAAGGCCCCTCCACTTCTTTGTCACAACCCATCAAACTGGGAACTTTTGCTAAATAACAGGTACAGGAACCAAACTGAGATCTCTTCTGTATAAACAGGTAAGAGAAAAATACACCAAACTCCAAATGTTTTCATTGACCCATTATTTCCAGGTCATCACAATGTCATGCTGAGCCCATAAAAGTCATTGCTGTCAGCCAGTCAATTCCCAATGTGGGACTGTCAATCCATGTTCTACTGAAACACGGAAGAGCCACATTCCTTCAGGTCATCACACAGAGGGCATTTTTAATGTGACCCGAAGAGAAAGGTGCAGCCAGGTTGGGAGAAGGAGAAACAGTCACCCACATTTACCCACTGAGCCTAGACCTAATGCCTTGGAGGGAAGAGCCTTCGTGCATGTCCTGGAATTGAAAGAACATTCTACATTTTAATATCACTTCTCTGAAACTGTTACGAGCATTCTATAGGACTGTCTCCCTCCCCAAATTTTTGTGTCTCAAAACCTCCACCCCCATACTTTAGGAAGCAGAACAGTCCACTAGCTCTTTGCCGAAGCTCCGTGTCCTTACATGTTCTCCATACTTGTCCACATTTGAAAAACAACTTCTCCTACATCTAGTCCGTCCCTAGCCTAGGAAGTGGCTGCAGGCCCTGGATCGGGGAAGGAGCCTGAAGTCCTTGCCAACTCTGCTCTCCTGGGCACCTCCTGTGGTCTCCGCAGCCTGAGCTCAGCCTTTGGGTCACACTGCACAGCTCTCTCTTCCCTCCCCATCCTGAGAGCCAACCTGAGTCTGCAGCTGCAGCATGCCCAGCCTCAGCCCCGCCACAGCGCACTATTTTTATTTTTGTTTTGAATTATGCACATGGTGAAACCACCACTCAACTCGAGAGCCAGGAGCCCCAACACCAGCAACACTACCTATTTGCTCCATCCTATCTCCCCAGCTTGCTTCTTCTAAAAGGGTAGATTGTGTGCTACGGCGCCATTCTCTAAACAATAAGCTTCAGTGTTGTCGGGTTTGAGCTTTGCAGAAACGACCTTTTGCTCTATATGGTCTTCTGTGAGTTGATTTTTTTTTTTCACTCAGCATTGTGCTTCAAAGATACATACAGGTAGGGCTGAAGCAGAGGCTAAGTGGTTACGGCACTTGCCCAGCGTGCATGAGGACGCAGGTTTGAACCCCAGCACCACGTACGCATCAAGGTGTTGGAGCAACGAAAGTCAGTTGAAAAACTAAATAAAATTGATTCTCTCTTTCTCTTTCTCTCTCTCATTGTCCCCAACTCTCTTAAAAAAAAAAAAAAGATGCACACAGGTGTTTGTCGGTAGCTGTAGCTCACTGATTTTCACATGTGTGTAACATTCCGTAGTATGTTTATCCATTCTCTTCTCGGTGAACCTTAGGGTTGTTCCAATACTTAGCTCTTATCCATAGAGTTGCTAGAACATGCTCATCACATTGGAGCTGCTGGGTAACAGAGTGCAGGTATACAGCTTTACAAGACAATGCAATTTGTTTCCCGCCATGATTTTCCACTTCTCCTTCTCTCCAGCAATACACATAAGATCCCATTCTTTGCATCTTCACCTGTGCAGGGTATGGTCAGACTGCTTAACTTTGGTCAACCAGGCAAGTATAAAATGGCATGCCACTGTGGTTTTAATTTGCATTTTCCTGATTATAAATGCGGTTGAGCATCTTTTCATATGTTAATTAACCATTCTGGTTTACTCTGCCGTGAAATGTTTGTTCATGTCTTTTGACTATATTCCTATTGTGTTTTTTTCTTTATTACTTCCATTTGTCTATATTCTGGATACTAATCTTTTTTTTAACTTTAGTACTAGTTTTTTTTTTTTAAAGAGAGGGACAGTGAGAAAGAAAGAAAGAATCCGTTTTATGTAGTATTTCATGTGGCTTTCGTTGCTCCAACTCTGTCGTGTATGTGGTGCTGGGGTTTGAACCCACGTCCTCGCACATGCCAGGCAAGTGCTATAACCTCTGAGCCGCCACTCCAGCTCCACTAATCTTTTATTATAAATGTTGCAAATAATCATCCAAATTTTTTTGAAAACAGTTTGGAATTTTAATGTACCCTAACTTATCAACCTGCTTATGTTTTACCTAAGAAATTCTGCGATCATGAAGTTGTCTGCTCCGTTTTCTTCTTTAAATTTTTTTCAGTTTTGCCTTTCACATTTGATCCATGTGGGAATAATTTTTCTGTACGGTGTGAGGTAGGGATCCCATCTCATTTCTCCACCATAGTTAACCAATGTCCCCAAGACTTTTTTGTTGTGTGGTCCATACTTTCTCCTAAGGGACTGCAAGTAATTGATGCCTGGTCCGCTTCTGGATTCTGCATTCGGTTCCACTAGATTTTTGCTTACTGGGGCCAGTACTACACTATCACAAAGACTTTTTATCTGGTTTTACAACCTGTCCTGACACTTGGTAGAGCAGGTGTCCCCCTCCATGCACAAACTCATTTGGCTATTTTCACAGTTTATTCTTCCAAGAGGAAAAAGAGAAGAAAGAAGCGTGGTAGTTGATTTCTATGTGCCAGGCAATAACCTAGCAAGTGAAGACCCTTTCTTTTCCCAACCTTTATTTTCATGAATAGAAAACTGGAGTTCCGAATGACTTAATGACCTGCTGAATCCACACATCAGATAAGCTGCAGAGATACAAACCCTAACTCAAGTCTAGCAGATTCTCAAGCCATGGTTTTCCAAGTTCATTGGGGGAATAAAGATTCCCAGATTCAGGTTCAGAACACTGTTGTACCTGCTGATGGACTTGTACAGACCCTCTCTGCCTGCTTACAAATTGCAGCTGGGTGTCTAAGGCCTTGGTGTGGTGCTTTGATGATGCTGACCTGGATCCTCTGAATTCACACACTCTCCCCGGATGCACTGGGAGCCTGGCTCACTATCCTTGGTTGGGCAATTCTTGCTAACTGTGGGTTGTGGGTAGGAAAGGGGTAAAGTGAAAGCTAGTCCAGGAAATGCCCACGAGGGAAGCAGCACCTCCTTTCAGATGACAGGAGCCCAGCCCTCGGTGCACATAATAAGCCCAACAGCCTAGGGGATCTGCTGGCTTTAATTATGTGGCTGAGGTTAAATATATTTTATGAATAAAAGCAATGATAGACGGGTTCTTTGTACAAAAGATTTCAGCTCATTTGAGTTTTAACCATTTTTAAATTTAATAATGAAAAAAAAGCCACAATTGCAAAGGTCAGATCTAATTCCACTGCCTATTAAGAGCTGCCAAACCCGAGGCTGCAGCTTGGAGCTGGCTGAGGATGACGCAGGGCCAGGGGAGCTGGATAGGGAAGGGGGCAGGCCCCCTTGCAGGGCTGTGGCTTGGTGCACGGACCTGTGCATCAATTAGAGCTGCTCTCGTTTCCTGGCCATTTCTAGGGTCAAATGTTCATTTACTTTTCCAGTTTAGTCATGGTGTTTCTCTCCCCGTGGACAGCTACTGTTCCTGTTTCCTTTGCCAACTTCCCTGTCTTTATCTGTGACTTGATTTTTAAACAGTTCTGAAATCTAACACTGCATTTCAAAACTCTGGCTGAAAATATAAAAGCCTTGTCTGGAATGTCCAGGATACTTGGCCCACCAGGAAGCAGGATGCACCGAGGCAGGTCGCCGTGTCCGCAGCTGATGCACTATGCTGGGCAGTGGGGAATTCAGCCTGGGAGTCAGAAAGAGACTTAGGGGCTTGCCATTGGGACACCCACCTTCCAGCAAGCACCGCAATGGCTCTTTGCTTCTCTGTTGTCTCACTTAGAGATGAGGAAAGGGAGGCCCAGAGAAACCCCACAGGTTCCCAGGCCACATGGTCAGCAAGGACAGGTAAGACCTGGTCTGTACCCCACCTCCTTGCTTATCCGGAGCTCTGCACGTGGGCGAGGTTCTGCAGAGGAGAAGCAAAGAGCCCTAAGCTCCAGGCTCTGCAGGCAGCCAGGCCATGGTCACCACTGCCCACATTGTAACACCACTCTCATTCACCCAAAGCAGATGCCTGCACTAAGAACTGGCTGGTCCTCTGTCAGCTGTGCTGGGCCCAATTTTAATGGACATTTTGAAATTGGTTAAAGAATCCAAATTCTCTGATATCTCACTTAAACGGAACTATGTAAAGTATCATCCGTGATAAAACAAAACCCATTAAAATATAGCACATGGAGGATCGCATTGGAACTATAGCCACTGCCTCTGCCTCTGGTCTTGCCCATAACCTGGGCTAGCTCGTTCTCCACCTTGCAACCAGAAGGGTGTTCCTAAAATGCAAACTTGCTCACTCTGCCTCGGCTGTGTCCTAGCTGAAAGGCTCCCTTGGCACAGGGGCCAAGGCAGGTTCTTAGGGGGGCCATAGGACACTCCGGATCAGCCTCTGCTGCTGCTCCACCAGTGCCACCGCCCTCCTCCAGGGCCAGCCACAAAGCCTTGGATCTTACCTAGGGACTCACATCCTGCCGCTGCTCCAGTGATGCCCTGCCTGCCAACTGTACCCTCCAGGAAGCATCCTGTCCAGTGGGGCACTCAGTAGACACCAGGATCCGCACCAAGCACTTGCTTGCTTGCCTACTGTCCTTCTCAACAGCCCCAGGTAGACACATTGAAAGGCAGAGAAGCTGAAGCCATGAGATGCCATCCACTGCCCACTGCCACAGCTAGCTGAGACCATGCCAGGATGCGGGGATGCTGCAGCATCATTCCTAGGGGATAGGGCTCTCCTTTGCACCCCTGCCAGCCTTCTGTGCTGGGCTGCTCTCTCTGGTTGACCACCAAAAGGGGACTTCCTAAAAACAAGTGCTCAACCTCATTTGTCTTTGCATTCCCAGCTCCCAGACAATGCCTAGCACATTGTAGATGCTCAATTAATGTGTGCAAAAAGAATGAATCTTTGATTAAGATACTTATTAGCAAATGGATCTGTTAAACAATAGCTGTAAAAGAACCCTACATAGCAGCAAACTCTGCAGTTATTCTGGAGAATACCATTTGCATAATGCACATAGGGATATAGCCACTTGGTGCTCCAGGGATGGCTTATGAATTCAGGGGATTGTTTTTAGCAAGATTTAGTCCCCTTCTGCCCCATCTCTTATCACCCAGCATGCATCTTGGTGAGTGCTCAGTAACATTAGGTATATAATCAGGGCCCAAACTCAAGTATTCTATTAAACGTATTATTAGAAAGATAAATCTGTTGCCCAATTCAATGTGTTTTGAGGCACATGGATGTAAATTACATTTATCCAGATGTTTAGCAGGTCCGTGCCAAACCATTTAAACATAAAACAGATAAGTTCCTTAAGCCTAATTTTCAGCTTCCCAAGGATCAGTCCTCAGCAGATGGCTGAGCAAATGAATGCTGGAGAAAAATTAAGGGCTGTCTGTATCTTTCAAATTGACATGGAGCGCAGTTGGGTTCTGCTAGAAACTAAGAATGACCACAAAATGTAATTATGACTGAAATGAGAGTGGGTTAAGCTTAAACTATCTCTCATTTTCATTGCAGTCACTGCCACAAGATGGAGTGGAGATTAATGCCAGGCCATTTCCTGTGCTTGTTATATTCTTTGTCATTAGAATAAAACACCATAATTGGAGCATCTCATGTATACTGAGAAGGATGGCCAGGGAGGAGTGGCCAGAGCACCGTCAGAGTTTCCATGCTCTGGGGGGCTCCTCTGCGGCTGGCAACCTCCAAGGACATCAGGACAACACATCAAATTCCAAGCTTGACTCTGACCCAAGCGCAGCCAGGAGCTGGGAGGAAAAGAAAGCAGACATGCTTGGGCCCACTCCAAGGAGAGGGCCATGGCTGTGAACTCTGCCAATCACAGAGGGCTCTGGGTGGCCAGGGTGAGTGGTGCAGGGTCCCCATCAATCTAGCACCAGGCAGGATGGTTTCAGGATAGGCTCAAGGGAACAGAGGTGGGAAGTTCCAAGGTAAAGAAAGGTAACACCATGGTCTAATGAGGCACATGGTGGGGTCTGACACTGGAGGAAGCCACAGAGAGAAATAAACAGGCCAATAAAACCCAGGTTGGTGTTGGAGCTTGTTAGGGACAGGGTGGGCCAGCACTACTCTATACTGTTGAATCAGACAAGAAACCAGGAAGACTTGGGAGATCCAGGGAGAAAAGGGGACTTCCCCTTGCTCCTCTGTCCTCATTGTGCTGCCCTGCTGTGACATCCCTACCTGCTCCCATGTCTATTTTTACTGGGACCATGGTTCCCAACCACAGTGTCATCACTTAGAGGTGCTGAGAACGCGCTGCCTAAATGCTCATTGAATGGACAACTAGTGTGTCCCCACCAGTTGAAAGGTCACACATTGTTATAGAACTCACATTGCCAACAGTTACTTGCTTAAATAGAGCAGAGCTGATTCACTGTGCTCCAACAGGGTCTTGCTCTCAGCCCTACATGTGTTGAGAGCTGAGAAGGACAGAAGTAACTGGCATGCTGAGAATTGTGTGGATTCCTCAAGATACTGGGGATGGCGGAGCAGGGTTCTTGAGTGTACTTAGCAGAGCAAACCAGGAGGGAAAATCCAAGTGCTAAAGTCAGTTTGCATTTCCCTAATAATGAGCGAGGTGGAGCCTTTTTGCATGGGCTTACTAGCCATTTACAGATCTTCTTTGAACATGTATCAGTTCAAGTCTCCTGCCCATTTTTTAACCAGGTTGTTTGGTTTCTATTGCTGAGCTGCAGCACTTCATTTATTCTGGATACCAGAACTTCATCACTCATGCGATTTGCAAATATTTTCTTCCATTCTGTGGGTTCTACTCTCATATTTTTGATAGTGTCATTTGAAGTACAAAAATGTCTGATTTTGATGGAGTCTGAGTTCTTTCCTTTGACTGCTTGTGGGTTTAGTCTTATATCTAAGAAACCATTGCTTATTCTAAGGTCACAGAGATTTATGGCTGTTTTCTTCTAAGAGTTGCACGGTTTTAGCTCCTGCATTTAGATCTTTTATCTATTGAAGTTAATTTTGTGTATGGTGTGAGGTAAGGGCCCAACTTCATTTCTGTTGCAGGTTTTCCCACGGGATGGTATTAGCACTCTTGTCAAAAGTCAGCTAACCATGAACAAACGAGTTTATTTCTCAACTCTGAATTCTATTCCATTGATCTCTGTGTCCATTCTTCTACCAGTACTCCGCTACCTTGATATCTGTTGCGTTGTAATAAGTTTTGAAGTTGGGAAGTTGTTCTTTTATTTTTTTTTTTCAGAGAGAAACAACTTTATTTAGTTTTTTCACATGGCCTTAGTTGCTCCAACACTTAGTTGTATACATGGTGCTGGGTTTTGAACCTGGGTCCTTGTGCTTGCCAGGCAAGCACCGAAACCACTGAGCCACCACTCCAGCCCCGGAAGTTGTTCTTTTAAAGATTGTTCAGGGCCTCTAAAATTCCATATGCAGACAAGTTTGCTTGTCAATTTCTGCAAAAAAAGCCAGCTGGGGTTTCATTAGGAATCGTGCTGATTGTATAGATCGGTCTGGAGAAGACAATCACCCTCACAGTATCACATCTTCTAGCTCATGAACACAGGCTGTCCTTCATTTACTCAAGTCTTCTTCAATTTTTCTCCATGATATCTTGTAGTTTTCAATGTACAAGTCTTACAAAGCTTTTGTTAAATGTATTTCTAAATATTTTACTCTTTTTGAAGCTATTGCAAATGAAATTGATTTCATTTTTAGGCTTTTCCTTGCTAGTGTACAGACAGTGGATTTGTGTCACTTGATCCCGCATCCTGCAACCTTGCTCAACTCTTTTATCAGCGCCAGTGGTTTGTGTAGGGGACCAGTAACTTGCGATTTTTCTGTTAGATCATGTTTCCCGAAATAGAGACAGTTTATCTGCTTCTTTGCTATTTGGATACCTTTTGTTTTTCTTTCTTACCTAATTGTTCCCATGGCATTAAAATTTGTCCCCTCCAATTGAATAATGAGGTTCTTAAGATTGGACCTCCTTTTGTTCATCTGTTCCTGGTTTAGGGCCTGATCAGCAATAAATATCTGATAAATGAATTTGCAAAGACTTAAAACTATGAATTTAACTTTTTTTTTAAAGAGAGAGAGAGAGAAAGAGAGAAACAATTTTATTTAGTTTTTCATACGACTTCCATTCCTCTGACACTTTGTTGTGTACGTGTTGCTGGGGTTTGAACTCGAGTACTTGCGCATGCGAGGCAAGTGTCTTAAGAGGCAAGTGTCTTAACTGCAGAGCTACCGCTCCAGCCCCTGAATTTAACTTTTAAAAATATAATTTTTAAAGAAAATTCCCCACCAGCCTGATGCAGTGGCATATACCTGTAATCCCAGATACTAGGGAGGCTGAAGCAGGAAGATCACAAGTTCAAGGACAGCCTGGGCTACTTAGTGAGATCTGGTCTCAAAATAAAAAATAAAAAGGGCTGGAGATGAAGTTCAATGGTAAAGCACCTATAGGTTCAATTCCCAGTATTAAAAAAGAAAAAAAAATTGCCTCACCAAACATCATGTGCTTTTTAAAAATTTTAATTGACACATATTTGTACATATTTATGGGGTACAGTACAATAATTTGATATGTGCACACAATGTATAATGATCAAATCAGGGTAATCAGCATTTGTAGCACCTCAAATATTTATCATTTCTATGCATTGGAAACTGTCAGTCTTCTAACTATTTTAAAATCTATAATCAATTGCTGTAGACTACTGAGCTATAGAACAGTTGAACTTCTTCCTCCTATCAAACTGTATTTTGGTGCCCACTCTCTGTTCTTCCCACCCACTACCTTTCCTAGCCTAGTGACCACCATTCTAGTCTCTACTTCTACGAGGTCAGCGCTTTCAGCTTCTGAAAATAAGAACATGAGGTGTTTGTCGTTTTGTGTCTGGGCCATTCCACATGCTTTTTTTTTTCTTTTTTTAAGAGATAGGGATGGAGAGAGAGAGAGAGAAAGAGAAACAAATTTTTATTTAGTTTTTCATCTGGCTTTCGTCACTTGTAGACTTCGCTGTGTACATGGTGCTGGGGTTCAAACTCACGTACTCATGCATGCCGGGTGAGAGCCATAACTTGCTGAGCCACCGCTCCAGCCCTTCCACATGCTTTGTGATGTGATGAAATATGAAGTACTGGACGGTCCTACGAAGTTCATTAGAGATAATCTTAGCTCACAGGAAATGACCACACAAGGAAGCAAATGGGCATATGACACATGAGATTTGGGGGTTGTTATGAGAGTGCAACATAGCCTAAGCTAACATGACGACCAATATTAGATGCTAAAATGAAATTATACACGAAAGTGCCCGTAAGTGCAGATTTAAGATCACAGAGATGAAATGTCTATGGTCAGCAAACTTTTGAGATGGTCCTCAGGATTCCCACCCCTAATGTATTACCCTGTATAATCCTCTCCCCTTGGTGGGAATTTGAGTATGATGAGATCTATCATATTGATCCCACAGCATTCAGCTGATTTTGCATAAATCAAAAGGGAGATTATCCTAGGTGGACCTGACCTAATCAGGTGAGCCTAGAGTCTCCTGCCAGCCTCCAAGGCAGAGTCATGCTCAGAGTCTGCCTCCGCAGAGAAGCAGCCTTTTCATGATGAGGGTTTCAGTCCTACAGCCCCAAGGAACTGAATTCTGCCAACAAATCTACATGAGTTCAGGATTCAGAGCCACCAATGAGACCCTAGCCCAGCTAAAACCGTGGTTATAGCTTTGTGACCCTGAACAGAGGATTCGGCTAAATCATGTCCAGGTTCCTGAACCAAGAAACTGTTGGATAATCAATATGTGCAGCTAAATTCATGGCAATTTGCTGTAACAGGAAACTAATACAATGTCTGCAATATGCTTTCAAATAATTTGGCAAAATCTCATTTATGCTTAAATCTGAGTGATGATTATATGAGTGTTCATTAGAATATTAATGTTATTTTCATGAAGATTTTAATTTTTTCATAATAGAAAATTGTAAGGCTGCCTCGTTAGACTATAATCTCCTATAAGCAAGGGGCCCTGGTACCTCCTACACCTCAACTGATAAGCGCAGAGCCTGGCATGTGGCAGGTGCTCCAAAGACAGTCATTAGAGCAACTCATTGACACAGGGTGGGTTTAGCTGGCCTTAGACGGTTTCAAATCCACAACTTTCCATTGCAGTCACCAGCATCAGTCATTCTACAGGTGCAGGAACCGAGGCCCGGAGCTTGTGACTCCAAGTAGTTGATGTAAAAAGCAGTTAAGGAGATGAGGACTCTGGCCTTCGCATCTCTGATTCAGCCTCCACTGGTCTTGCGTGGGGGTACAGTAGCTGCCCTCTAGATCTGCTTGGAGATTTAAACAGCTGCTCTTTTCCTTCTGGTTTATCAGGAGACTTTACGCACAATGCCTCAGTCACACTGAGACATCCGTTAGGAAATCCTGGCAGGCAGGTTAAATACTAATTTCCTTTCTACTTTACCATTTTCTAACCTCCTTCCATGAATCAAAGTGAGTAAAAGGTTCTTCACTTACTGACATAGAACAAATTGAACAAATTACGTTACTTAACTGAGGGAGAGCTGCTCACGTCATTGACTAGGTACAGCCTCAGCCCAGCCTTTTCTCCTTATCAACGTTCACTTGCAAATGAGGCTGAATTTCGGATGTAATGTTGCATGATCTCACGGCATGCATGCCTGAGAGCATCTTCTGGGAGCCTGGTCCCAGGAGCGCACACCTTCCAGGCAGGGCAGAAAGGGCAGCAAACCACGACTGGTCCTCCTGGGCCAGGAATCAAACTCATCGGCCGACCCTGAGTCAGGGCTGTGGGTGGAAGGCACTTCCACTATATGTGACTGCAGTGCTCAGTGACTGAGCAGGCACAGCAGTGTCACTGACCGACGCTAGCTAAAGCCCTAGCACAGCCTGCACATCTCCATCTCCCTCCCGCCCTCTCTCTCTAAAAGAGAGAGCAGGAGTTTTAAGGTCTCGCACCCAGGGCCATCTTGGTTTCTGTGGAAATGGCCTTTGGGGACCCTGGGGGCGTTCTTTCTCTGCCCTGGTTATTTCTGGGGAGGGAGTGAAGGAAGCCTGGTGGCACCATGATATCCACACGGGGTGATGCGAAGCCAGTGCTGGCCTGATGCTGCTGTAGGGCAAGACCAGGCCTGGACTGGAACAGGAGCTGAGGAATCGGTGGCCCGAGGGGATCAATCTACTCCATCTTTCATGCTCGGAATTTGGCATCCTCGTTCACCGCTCTAAACCTCTGATTTCTTGAAGATGACGTGCATCCGGACTGTGTAGTATTTAACTGGATGACGTATAAGAAGTTACACTAAAAGGGGAGGAAAGCACACAGACAGCAAGAAGCCTGGCCCCAGGCCACCGCGTCACCTGCACCACGGCTCAGCTGCACTGTGACTTGGGCCTAATCAACTCCATCGCATACCTGCGGGGATGGAGCTCACAGAATACACTAGAAGCCAAGCCTGGAGCCCAGATCTGTGCATCTCCAAAGCCCCTGGGTTCTTCTCTATGTGTGAGGTCCCAGGAACCCCTTTCCCGTGGAGCATGGGCATCTGCAGATGAGTAGGGAACTGACAAATGACACTTGCCATTCCTGCCACTAACTTGCTCCTCTGACCCTCTGCAACACCACACGACCTGAGTAACAATCAGAAGAGAACTTAAAAAGGCCACTTTAAATTTAGACCGATTCAGTTTTGGAATATCGCTTGTGAGGTGCAGCTTCCAGACGAAATTTCTAAATGACTCTTACTCTTCTTTGTCCATTTCAGGGGAAAATGAGTGTTGTTGCTAACATTTGACATCAATCGCCCAATCACATGTTGTCACATTGTTACTCAGCTCTGACACAAAGGCCAGGGAAAGGGAGCTCGACAGAAATGGTGTGATTGGGAAAGGAACCAATTCAGAGCCTCTGGCAATGATGGAACAGGGAACAAAACGAACTTTGGCTAAAGCAGCTCTGGGTAATGGATCCCATTGAGGAGGAAGTGGAATGAGAAATCCAGGTGCTTTCAGCATGGCCATTGTTTCACATACAATTTTTAGAGTTCTTCTACATATTAATTTGGCTGCAGTGTGCCATCATCAGCCTGTCGTTGACGGCCACTGGCCACCAGGGCAGAAGCAGTGGTGTCCACAGAGCAGGTTACATCCATCACTCTGCTCTTCTGTGCCCACAGCCCCAAGACATGGGAAAGGGACCCTCTACCAGCACGGCCCGGCCATCCCTCCAGCACCAGTGCAGGGAAGGCCGCAGCCAGCAGAGGATTAGAACTGCCTGTGGACACTCTTGCAGGAAGAACAGGGCGTGGGAAGTGTAGGGGCAGAAGGCTCTGTCAGCTTCTCGCCCACCATTCTGCCAGCAAGTAGGTAACCTACAGGGGAAGCTTCCATCGTGACCCAGTTTTTAACTACACTATGGTAGCACCTGGGCCAGGAGGCAGCGGAGGCTGCAGATGCTGATGTGCATGGAGGCACAGTGGTCTCCTTCCTGCTCTGCTGTCTGAGAGGGAAGAGACATGGGGCTCCGGGGCCCCCTCTAACGCTCCATGCTGGACCTCCACGTGGACCTGGGCTTCAAATGCGAGGGTGAGGGGACCGAGGTGAGAGGGTACTATCCCGCCTCTCCCTGTCACTCCTGGGGACAGGCTTTCACGGCCGTATCTAGTGAGGCAGCATGGTTGTCCCTGTGGGTCTTCCTTCACTGGATGTTGCTGAGTGGCATTGAGGCCAGGACCCCAGCGTGGACTGAGATTGCCCACACTAATTCTAAGCTGAAACCTTGGGATGAGACCTTGAGGTGCTAGGGAGCTCCGATATGCAGCAAGGGCAGTGAGAAAGCAAGAGGGGGGGCTCTAGAAACAGCAGTGAAGGTGACGGGAGAAACAGCCAGGTCTGATGACAGACGAGGCAGTTTCAGGAGAAGGTTGTGGGCAGAAACGATGGAAACCTCAAGTCTGGGGACATGTGGCTCCGCTTGCAGAACAGGCACCTGTGGAGACAAGACTGCAGAAAGGGTCGTGACGCTGGGGCATCCCAGGGGAGACCCGAGCTTGAGAGCAGGGTCCAGACAGGAGGCACAGACACACAGTTACAGGCCAAGAGACAGCCACCACATCTGCAACATGCGAGCTTACCACGGGAGACACGCACACGCAAATGTTTATTTGGAACCATTTCTGAATGTGCATAAAGGACAAGAATTTAAATTACCCAGAGATGTGAATGGAAATGTGCTCAAGTCCCTTAGGAAAAAGGAACTCTTGCCCTGATGGGTTCTTGTCAAAATATACACGGCCTCTTCTTCCTCGTTGAATTGGGTCAGCTAATCTCCTCTCGCCATAGAATATTGGCAGGGGTGCTTATTTTCCTAAAAGCCCTAAATTCAAAGATGTAAGTTTGTGTTTGCCTGTAATTAGTGTGATGTATCTATTCAGAATAACTACAACATCCCTTCCTGGTAATGAAAAGTGATTAATTACCAATTACAGCAAGTATCCAATTCTGTGCAGTTCACCACTGGTCTGTGCCACTGAATTGCTAACGCTCTAATTGCAGACATTAAAAGTTCTGGGTAATTATTGTTGAAAGATCAGTAATATTAAAAATATTGGTTGCAGCTATTATTACATTTGCTCTAAATGCAGCCGAGACTTAAATTTCTGCCTGAGCTGCTGCCATCTCGCCAGCTATTCTGTGACTGGTTCAGAACAACTGGTTTTATTTCGCTTGCTCAGAGACTATTACAACAGGTCTATTAACAGCTCTGGGCTCCCATTTTATAAAGCTTTCATTAAGTGAAACAAGCTAAAAAAACCACTAGTAGGTGCCTTTAGCAAAGTAAGGAGGTAATTATCTCATTTACAGATAACTATGTGCATTTCATTTTTCAAAGCATAAAGAGAAAACTAGCTCTAAATGACACTTTTTCATACTCATTAAATTCACCAGAGAAATATCAAATTAGGACTTTTCAGTACAAATGCCACCGTGAACTCTGACAGCAGGTATCGACAACAGGGACATTTGAGGGAAATGTCCTCAGGCCCAATGCAGAAATCAAGGAAGAGGCCTGGGAACTTGGAAAGGTTTCCAACACTGTTTAATTTTAGGCCCCTCCAAGCACCTGAGCTGTACTTCTAAATGACGGGTTTCTTTGTAAGAATGTCAGACCCTGTCAAGAAAACTGGAGGTCCCATTACTCCAAGTGGTCCTAGACACCAGGGTGGCTGATCACTAAGGCAGATAACTGTGGCTCAGATGTACATACACAGGTGCTCAAAGGGCCAGCCAAGGCAAACCAGAGAGATTACTAAATACCATTCAGTGATCCCACCGACCAGCTAATATAAAGGTCAAAAGAAAGAAGGGTGGGACCAACTCCACAGAGAAAGAGAACTAGAATTCACAAAGGATGGGCTGCTTTAGCAGGGTCTTGAAGGATGAATAGGAGTTTGTTGGTTGCATAGAGCAGATCAGGAAACAGCACCCCATCAAGAGTTAATACTTTTATAGAGGGCTTCATGATGTTCTTGGAAAGAGAGAAGATATTCTGGAGACTAGGAAGTGTCTGCTTCAGTAGGTCATTAAATTTGGGGCTGTTTCAGAAAGCCTGCCAGTCTGACTACATAAACTATGGCTCATACCAGGATTGCAATTTAACCACAACAAATTTAAATGCTTAGGGACTTATTTTAAAAGCAAGAAACAAATTGCACAAACAGAATATCTCAGCTATGTAAAATCATAATGTGCAGAAGGCAGGAAACCCATCAAATTCCAGCAGAGGCTGGCCCCGGATTGAAGGAACAGTTCTTCCTCTCCAAATATCTCTGCAGTTTCCAAGTTTTTAGTAATGAACATGCATTTCTGATAAGACAAATAAAAAGTGAATAAAAATGTCTGCAAAATAAACCGTAGCCAGGGCCTAGAATCCAGAGTCACGCAGAAAATGTAAAAAGGCCCAGGGTTATCAGATCTCCTTAGGAAAGCAGGCTGGTGTCAGAGAGCAGCTCTACATCGGCACACAGGCCTTCATGAGTTACTGTGATCACTTCTGTCACAGGGCTAATTCTGCCCACCTCCTTGCCTTCATTCCTCCGTACCATGTGTCGGTCCAGTTGGCAGGCTCATGGTCATGAGAGCTGATTCTCTGGAAAGAATGTGGTGCTCCAGGAGGAGGACATCCCTCCCACCAGGCCCAAGAGCTTCCAAAGGCCATCGCAAGGACTTTGGATGGGGAGCACTCATCATATCCAATATCACAGAGCCTGGCAGCAAGGACGCTGTGCCTGGTGCTGTGTGCTCATTACAGGCACATCTACAGTGCAAGTGGTTTTCTTTTTAACGTGCTGTATTGTGAGGAAAACCAGGGCTATAAAACCCGATTGATTGATATGACCCATCACCATTTTTAGGGTCCGTTGCACAAACTATTTTGACAGTTGAGGCTCATAAATTAACGAGCAAGTCCAAAGTGACACGATGAGGAAGATGTTGTGCTCGCTTCAATCTAACCACTGGGTGATTACTCAGAAACTCGGGGTGCAGAAGGCTGCCTCCCTCTTTTGTTCCTGCTTAGCTGAAAGATAAATGTCGGAAACTAAGGACCCCAGGCACTCAATAATAAAAACCTTTTAGAGAGGAGAGCCTTGCACTAGTTAAAAGAAACCTGCTCCATTTTTCTAGGGGAAAAAATGGAAGTGAGGTTTCCTGATGGCAGACATCAAGCCCTTTTATTGAGACTAAAAAGTGCAAAGCTACAAAAGGAGGTTGAGGAGGGAAGAAAGGAGGAAGAGAGAAGAGAGAGAGAAGGGAGGGAGGGAAAAGAGACAAATAAGACTGGCAGAACTGTGGCCAAGGGCAGCAAGAGGGACTGATGAGGGATCCAGGAGGATGAGCAAGGAAGGTCTGTGCATATGGGAGACGCCGCGCTCACAAGTGTTAGCGGCCTGAATAGGAAAACCTGCGGCCCAGATCCACATTCCCAGTGAGAGCGTGCTCTGTGCTGGCTCAAAATAAATGGCGGCGAGTGTTTTAATCGCTAAAGAGAAAGCGACTTCTACGTGCATGGAGGGGCCTTTCATCCTGGAAGAGATGTATATATGCATGTATCACAGAAATAGCCCCCAAATGGACTTTTTGTTCGAATCCAAAAGTAACCATTGCCAAAGGGTGAGCAATGGTTGAAGGACGGCCCTGCTAGAGGGGCAGTGAAAGGTAGAACCGGTCAGAAACAGGCATAGGTTAGACTGGAGCTCCCATTTCCTAACTGGGTAAAACGCACTCCTTCTTTTCCTTATAAAAGTAATTCCTGGGAAAAAAAAAATCAAGTGAATTGAATTACCCAGGTACAAATGGCACCCTTTCCGCTGAGCAGGCATCACCCGTATTTCAGTCCGAGCAACTTTAAAATTACTTGGAGAATTCATGGAATGTTTTTCAGTTTGACAGCTGTCGGGCCAAAAAGCATGCTGCTGCGTAGGAAGAAAGCCCTCTGAAGATTTATTTTCTTAATGGATTGGAAATTAAAAGGGCTTCAAAATGCCCTTTAGAGACCCAGCTGGGGGAATTGGGCTGTGTTACAAGGAGACTTTCCCTTACAAGTGCTGAGAATTGGGACTGAAAAGGCAGGTCAGGGGCACTCGGATTGTGTCCACACGAAGCCAAAACAAGTGTTTGGAAAGTGAAAGTTGCAGTCGAGGAGGGTTTATTCCATCTGCACAATACCAAAACACCAGGTCGGTCAGATGTCTTCTAGCAACCCTGAGTCCAAAAAAGGGAACCAGAAAGGACTGCTGAGAGATGAGCCAGAACACAAAAGGAGACCAAGGCACGTGACATGGTGGGGAGGACTTTCTCAGGGACTCAAGACCACAGAAGGAACAGAGCGGGATCAGATCGTGGGTACCAGCAATCTCAGAGGGACCTGAACCAACAGGCAGAGACCCACGTATGGCATCTTCATGGAGGAAGAAGGGCCATTAGGCTGTCAGATTTAGCAAAAAAAAAACACCCAGTTAATTTTTAATCCAAATAAACATTGAGTGGTTTTTAGTATAAGCATATCCCATTCAGTGTTTGGACTATACTTACACTAAAAAAGAATTACATGTTGAGTACTCTTTTTGGGGGGGGGGTACTGGGGATTGAACCCAGAGATGCTTTACCAATAAGCCACATCCCCAGCACTTTTTTTGTATTTTTAACTTTGAGACAGAGTCTCACTAAGTTTCTTAGGGCCTCGTTAAGTTGTTGAGGCTGCCCTTGGACTTGAGATCTTCTCCCTTGACCAGAGTCTCTGGGATTATAGGACTGTACCACTGCACCCAGCAATAAGGGGTAAACTTGGAGACAAGGGCAGAATCTAATGTGTATCTCTTCCCTATTCTATAAGCAACCAGAACTTTGCCATAGACACAGCAGGCCCCGAGGGTACAGGTGTCTAAACCAACCTGGTGGATGATGCCAAAGTGCTTATGCGGCTGCCTAAAGATCTAAGTTGGACACTAAAATTGCAAAGTTCTGCAACACTAAAAGGTGTAGACAGAAGGAAGGAAGCCACTCTGTAGAATTTACATGAGCCAGGTGCTTTCTTCAAAGTAATCTTCTAAATCGTCCATCAGGGTAGGCCTCATTTCTTCCCACAGTTTGCAGATGAGGAAACAGAGACCCAGAGAAGGGCCTTACTGAGGAGCAAGAGCAAGACTTCTCCCCATGCCCACACCTAGATCACTGCTCTTTCCACAAAGGTGCTAAGAGCAGCAACCCCCTGGCCTGTTACCACCTGTGCCTAACGTTATTTCATCTTTATCCTAGTTAATCTTCTCAATGACATAGATAAATTATTTTCCAATGTAGAAACTACATCACAGAGCAGTTAAGATACTTGCCCTGAGTCACAGAGCCAGGACTTACGTATCCTGCTGCCTGACAGGCGATCTCCCTGCTCTGCCACCCGTGACACCACCCTGCTGCACCCACAACTTACCCCAGAGACCTGCTCAGCATCTGAAGTTCAAACCCAGACATGCCCCATCCAATGTTCTGAACAGAATGCAAAACAAAACATGCTCTGGAGGTAGACTGCTCTGGCCTCCAGGCCAGACCCCCTCTCTTCTGCGCCTGTGCAGGAGAGCAGCCACTCTGCTGGATTAGCAGCCAGATGTGGAGCAGGGCACCACAAGAGAGGGGGCGCTGTGTGCAGATAGGAAGCCAGCAGCCCCACTGAAGCGCTCCGCTTCACTATGCACACTAAGGTTTGCTATGGATTTTGACATAATTACTATGAACTAAAATTCCATTTGATGGACACTGCATTTTAACTGTTTCTAGAACAACTGAACGTGTCTCTTTATAAGCACTAAAAGCATATGCTTCCTGCATGTGCTGTCTGTGAATCATGTCTGCCAAACCTGGTTTCTGCTCCTATGCATGAATGCCTTAGAAAAGATCGCAGTTAGCATGAGTGTTCCAAGCCTCTGATTCTCAGAGTACTGAGCTTCAACACTTCCTGAGAGTCCACATGCCAGGCACTCAGCAGACCCACGAGGGACTAGGCTGGGCTGAGGCAGGGCCTCTGGGGGAGGCCCATCTGCAAGGGTGCGACCAGGCTTCCCAATAAAACGTCATGCTACCATGCAGTTCTCACCCTTGGCTCTCAAAAGTGTGACAGCTGCTTCCATAGCCCAGTGTCACCACCACAGAATGACAGGCAACTTTCTCATCTCTAAGCCAGACTCTCTAATTTCATTCTCATAATACAAATTGAGCACCCAATAAATATTAACAAAAAATCAATCAGGAAATGGATTCTATTTCTGAACTCTAAACTCTGTTGTGCTATGAACTAGAATCACCAACCAAAGAAGAAAAAATGGAGCTTAGAACAGACACAGGAGACACGGTCTGCACCTTAACCAAAATAAATACACACATAATTGATCCCACAGCATTAGGGTCATTGTGTAAAAGAGTAAGATACATAAAAATAGTACTTCCAGCAAATATTTTTCTCTGAGATGGGACATATACTCATTTCTGCATTAACAATCACCCTCTGCAAGTTATTGGACATGTCTGTCGTGTCACTGGGGTGTAGGGGAGTCGCTTCCTATCAGGTGTGCCACCAGCTACAGGGACCTAAGACCTGCAGCCCACACCATCAGTCCTTCCCTGAGCCATGTCCACATCTGACCCCTGCTTCACACCACAGTGCCCCCTGACACACTTGCTCCTGACTGGCACCTCTCCCTCAATGGTTGGAGAACAGGGCACCCCAAATTCAAGACTCAGCGTGCCGGGGCTGGAGAGGTGGCTTGGCAGTTGTGGCTTGGCAGTTATAGCGCTTGCCTGGCGTGCACAAATACACGGATTCAAACCCCAGCACCCACGTACACAACTAAATGTCAGAGCAATGAAAGCCATGTGAAAAATTCAATAAAAATTGATTCTGTCTCTCTCACTCTCTCACTGTCCTTCTCTCTAAAAAAAAAAAAACTCAGTGCCACCACTGCAAAATCCCACAGTCAATAGCCGCTGCCACAGGAACCCAGCCCACTGTGCCCTTGCTGGCCACAAGACCCAGCTGCAGAAGCCACTCCCTCTCCTCTGGTCTCACCAGCCCCTTTGTGGAGCGGGACCTCCCCCAGGGCACCCGTGCAGGGACTGTGGCTGCTGTAATGAATTACCCCAAACAGATGACTACAAATAAGAGAAATGTATCCTCTCATGGTCCTGGAGGCTAGAAGGCTAAAATCAGTGTCACTGGGCCAAAGCCAAGATGCCCTCAGTGCTGTTGGGGCAGGGCTTCCCCAGAGGCCTCAGAAAATCCATTGCTTGCCCCTTCCAGATTACAGTGGCCACATCATCCCAATTTCTGCTTCATCTGCCATGAACTTCTCTCCCTGTCTGTGTCAAGTCTCCCTCTTATAAAGAAAGACACTTGCAACTCCATTTAGAACCTGCTGGATAATCTCAGATAATTCCCTCATCTCAGGATCCTTAACTTAAATCACATCTGGGAAGACCCTTTTTATTTGTAAGGTGACAACCTTCACAGGTTCCAGGGACTAGGACCTAATCGTTGGCAACCTGCAGCACCCCTCCTCAAAAGCCTGGAGCTGGGAGGCCTTTCCTTCTGCTCCGCCACTGCCTCTGCGCTCACTTCTTCCTTGCAGTATGTGCAAAGCAAAGCTTTCCCAAGCGATGGGACTGGTGCTGTCAGCATACTGGCACTGCCCCCACACCAAAATCTCAACACCCCCAACGTGGTCTGCTGTTCTGAGCCCCAGAATCCGGCTGCAACACCAGCCCCATTCTCCAGATAGTTAAGAGGATCTTTAAATCCCACAGGAAAAACACCATGCCCAGCATGGTAGAGCATGCCTGTAATCCCAGCAGCTTGAGAGGCTCAGTCAGGAGGAACACAAGTTGAAAGCCAGTCTCAGCAACTTAGCAAGACCCTTACCCAAATTTTTTAAAAATTTGAAAAGGGCTAGGGATGTTGCTCAATGGTTGAGTGCCTCTCAGGGTTCAATCCCTGGTACCAAAAAAAAAGGGGGGTCTACCTCAGGGCTCCTGACAAGCCCTGCCAGGAAGGTAAGCCGATAAGCAAATAAAAATTTTTAAATGGTTTAACCAGTAATCTAGATTGCCCCAGGACCGGGGAGAAGAGGGTGGAAGAGATGCTTTTCAGAGACATCTCTCTCCTCTGCCTGCAGCTGCCCTCTAAGAAAGATTGCACCTCTGGGACATCCCCCAAACGTTGGTTTGACAACTTCTTGCAGAAAGTGAAGCCCATTTTCAGAAGCCAAGAACGCGATGGATGTGGAAACAGGGCCAGTGTGGAACCCTCCCTGCCCCTGCTACATCCCTCCTGGGGTCTCTATAGAGCCAAGAGCCCTCCCAAAGGCCCAAAGCTCCCAACCTTGCCAGTCACTCCTCGGAAGGACCTGGAAGGGTGAGCACACTGTTCATTAGGGGCTGTAGCTTTGCTTCTGAGCCGCACTAGAAGCCAGCCTGCTGACTCCCTGCCTCTCCAGCCCTGAGGTCAGGGGAAACCTACTTTGAGGTGGCCCCTAGGTGTGGGAAAGATTCAATTCATGTTGGGCCTAGGGGTTGGGTCCTTGAATAGCCACAAACCTAATGTGTACCTATTTCCTATTAATCAAATCCAGATGCATTAATACTGGTTAAGTGAGGTTTTGTCTTCCACCCTGCAGGTTTGGATTTAAATTTGATCCCCACCCTGCCCCAACAAGAGGCCCGTGTAGTGGGCCTGGCTGGGCCTGGCAGCATAGCCACAGGATCCACCGGCTGCAGCTCCCGCGCCCCCTTCCCCATCTCGCTGCCCCCCTCCCTCCCTGACAGGCAGTGACTACCCAGCACATAATTGCAAAGGAAAAGGGCCGCTTGTTTGCTGCCTCATCCAGGAATGATTAAAGGTAGAAGTTTTTCAGACATTAGCCACAGAAAGAGTATAGTTAAAGCTGCTTTAAAAAGGGAGAGGCGTATAAAGAGATGGTACTCAAAGCACTATTAAAAGCATCATGCTTGTTAAAACCAGTAAAAAGGCCGGGAATCGGCGAGGGAAGGCAGCTTCCTCTCCAATTACCGCGAGGGGCACACACCTTGACGGTGTCTTTGAATTGTGGCCGCCAGCCCCTGCCCCCTCCCCTTGCTGGCTGCCCCCTCCCCGGGCCATTCATCCGTACATTAGGGAGGAGGCAGGAGGTGACAGCGCTCCCCCAAGTTCACTTCTCGCTTGTTACAGGCGACCCATTTAGAGCTGAATGACTATGTTCAGAGGCAGCACAAAATGACACCCTCCACCTCTTCATGAAGCCACTTGGTTTTGTCTTTCTTTTTTTTTCATCCAGGAGAAATAATTGATAAACGGAAGAGCAGCCGGGCACCTTAAAGGAGGGCGCCTCCCTCGCCACCTGGTTAAAATTCCTCCTCCTCTCCCCACCTCTCTACATCCATTTTGCTCTGTGCTGTTTAAACAATACTTCATCAAATGCAGCCTGGAGCAAATAAGAAAGCTCAGTAGAGTAAATAAAAAGTCAAAAAAAAATCACCGGCTGGAGGGTAAGTACTTTTATTCCTGTACTTTCATTGCCTGGGGAATTATTATCCCACGCCCGATCTGGGAGGGAGGGAGGCCGAGGGGCAGTGTGATTCACAAAATGGATGGCTGCTCTCCTTTTTCACTCCTCTGGCTCTCGAGAGCTCACTGATTACAGCCAAGTGTGGCCATCCATTCCGTCTTATTGACAAAGGTCCTTAATTACCACGGCAGCAGTAATACCTGCTATTAAATTCTGCTAAACAGAGGCCGCAAATTAGCTGCGGATCTCAGGCACCTTTTGTGTGTAATTACGGGAGTGGGATTGACGGGGAGGCCGGATAACTGACCCCAGCCGGAGCAGCGGGGAAACCTTTGTTTATCACCTGCGGTGGGGGCCAAAATGTGAAATTAAAAGCTCTCCATCAGCTGAAGGCCTTCAGAAGGCCCAGGGGAAGAAAGAAGGGGTGGGGGAAGCAACAGGCCAAAGCAAAGCATGCTCACGGGTATTTATTAGCATTTCACTTGCCGGCAATTTGCAGTGACAGCTGATTAACCGAGCTCTACTAATTCCGTAGGTAAGTAATGCAAAGTCCAAAACGGCAAAAATTTCGGCCACGTTTTAAGGTATATTCTATATTTCATGGAGGCCTTTAACCTGCATTTAAGAGCCTGTTTAATGCAATTGCGGGCCATAAACACCTGTCACTTACAGTCTGAACTTTTCACATCGCTCCTCTGGAGCCCCTGGATTAATGAGAACCGTGCCAAATACGGTAGCTCTCATCTGCAGCCAGCCCAATTTATAAATTCAGTCCTGATGCCTACTTGGTGTTTCACTGGAGGCAATTACTTTGGGGGAAATTTCATTTAAATATATTCAACTTTCCTTTCCACTAAGGTGGAGGTAGGGTTAGCTGTCCCAAGCTTGCTGCAAACAATGAGTGGTAGGAATGCAATAACTTAACACAAAATGCTTAACATCAAGATAATTAAATTTCATTAAGGCTTTAATCACTATGAATGGAGGCTATTAAAATTCATGGGGTTCCTGTCATACTACAGACTGTGATGGGCCCTGGGCCCTAAACAAGCCTGGAAAGCCCCCTTACAGCCTTGTCCCAGAAAACAAGTAACCGGCAACCAGGATTTTTCCTCCAACCCCCTGCAAGCAATGGCCAGTTCTTGGGCAGGGTCTGGGGGCCTCTTAGAAATGGGGTGCCCCAAGCCCAGCCTAGTGTTTAAACAGTTCTCTCCACGCTAGTCTTCCATACATCTTGTTGGAGCCCAGTTAAAAATCTGCATCTACATTCATGAAATGGTAGGAATCTTTATTCAGGTGGATGTCATTTGGTCCCATGCCTTCTTTGTGCAGGTGAGGAAGAACTTGAGGACCAAGGAAATGAGTCTGGGCCAAACACCACCTCCTTTGGGAAACCTTTCCTGACCAAGCAAATTTCAATGCTCTCCCTCAGCACAGAGGACGACACATGTAACATTTCAGAGGAAATCATTATCATATTACACAGTACTTGTTCATGTGACATTCTTCCCATTACATGCCAAGTCCCAAGGAGATAAAAAGTGTCTGTCATATTTGTGTTTCTATTCCCTAGTATGCTGTTGATGCCTGGTTAGGATGGATAGATGGATCGATGGATGGAACGATGAATGGATCGATGGATGGATCGATGGATGGATCGATGGATGGAAGGATGGATGGACAGACAATAGATAGCTGGATGGATGGAACAGACTGATAGCTGATGGAAGGACAGATGGATGGACAGACAACAGATAGCTGGATGGATGGAACAGACTGATAGCTGATGGAAGGACAGATGGATGACTGGGTAGACAGATAAATGATTGGATAGACAGGATGGCTAGATAGGCCGTTGATGCTTAACTTCATTCCTCTCTTCATTTAGCTTACAGCCATCTCTTATATGCATAGTTCAGCTCCTCTCTTTCTAGAATGGGGCCATCTTACCTTGCCCATCAAGTCCAGTCAGTCCCAGCATCCTTCCCACAGTTTCCTACAATTATTTTTTCACCATGGTAATGAATATTCCCAGACCCCTTCACATTCTCACATTGATTCATTCAAACAACTCACTCAGCATCTTCCCTGAGGGGACCAGTGTCCCTTGTGCAGCATCAAGAGGTTCCAGTCTCTGCGCTCTGATATCTGTAAGTCTAGGAAACCAGGGTACTTTTCATGGCAGAGCAGGCCAGAGTGAGGGCTGACATCATGGAGAAAACTGCCTGCCTTCCTCACACAGCCAGATGTTCTGACCCAACTTCCTTCAGGCAAGAGGGTTCCTCATGAAAACATTGGATTTGTTCTTTTATTCATTTTTACTACCATAAATCTCCTCTTGCTAGGAAAGATACCTCCTCAGGCATGTGCACCAGGCACAAATTGGAGAATATTTATAATTCAGCATGTAAGAAATATGGAGAACATGCTCTGAGGACCAGAGCAGTGAATCCTGAGAGATAGTTACGCATTTCCTAGGCAGACACATTGTTTATCCAGAGCATCAGAACCAACAGGATGGATAGAAAGAGATTTGTTATGGGGATTGGCTCATAAAGGCCAAAAAGTTCCACAATCTACGATTTCCAAGTTGGAGACTCAGGAAAGCAAGTGATGTAGTTCAGACTGAAACCAAAGGTCTGGGAATCAGGAGAGCTAATTTTATAAATCCCAGTTTGAGGACAAGAGAAGACAACTGTGTCCCAGCTCAACCATCAGGTAGGAGGATGAATTCTTTTGTTCTATTCAGACTCTCAATAGACTTCAAGATGCTAACCCACCCACATCAGAGAAGGCCGTCTACTTCACTGAGCCAATTCTTATCCTACTCTTACCCAAAAACATCCTCACAAACATACCCAGAAATAATGTTTAGCCAGTGAAGTTGGCACGTAAACTTAACCATCACAGAAAAGAAAGGAAGAAAGGTTCAATCTCAGCAGAGCCAGGTCAAGCTGGAAAAGCTAAGCAAGTCTGTACAAATGGAGGGGAGAGCCACAGTCATGCAGGGTAAAGCTCTAAACCAGTGGAGTAGGAGGCCTGGCATGGCTGCCCTTGGTGTGTCCTTGGTTCCCATGTGTTCCCAGATGTCAAAAGTTAATTGCATGGCCTCTGAGAGGAAGGGGGTCACAGGCCAGAGAGGAGCTACAAACCAAGGCTATGAGGAATGAAAGAACAGGGGCCATCTGGGCTGCCAGCTGAGGGTGGAGGGGATGGAAAAGGAAATGGCCATCAGGCCCTGTTCAGAGACCTTGAGCACCAGGCTAGGGGACTAGACGTGACTCTTCAGGGGGCTCACCAAAGGGTCCAAACCACAGGAGCAATGTGACAGTTATCTATTTAGAAAACACGAGTTTCCATTTTGGTCTGTTCATTTGGGGTACTGAAATAAATCAGAGATGAAAGACCAATTAGGAGTTCTGGTAACTATAGAAGATTTCCAAAAACATTTTCAAAAGCCAGGTTTAAAAGTTCCATACCTAACAGGGCACACACACTGGCAGGTGTCAAGGGGGGCTTAGCAGCAACAGGTAACACCAAAACCTAGTCTCTGCCTATGAAACGAATCATCAGTGAGCCGCCTGTCTCATTAGCCTACAGGGCTCAGCCCAGCTAAGCCTCAGGATTAAATCCCATTCTTCACCATTTGGGCTAATATCAGTCTAACGGGTTTCCGGCACAAACCAACAGCAAACAGAGTCCAATGTTAGAAGTATCTGAAGTTTTAGAAAAGAAACCCAAAGGCCCATCTTTTTAAAAGGAAAAAGGTCAACTCTAGGTCATATTAGAAACTATCAGAAGGCACTGATTACATTGTTAATAGGGCAACGAGGAATATGAAAGGAAATTAAACAGTATTGACAAAAGGATTTTCCTAATTATCCCATTAGGGACAATCCAGGTTTCTTTTCTCGGTGTGATCTATTCCTCCCAGAGGCCCATCTCATGCAGTTTGTTTCGTGGCATGTTTGGTGTTTGAACTTTGCATGAGGCCAAAAGGATAATTTACTGATCGCCTTTTCTCAGTGCAGAACTGAGTAAGCCCACAGCCCTAGACTCTGCATCAGGACAGAGATACTGGTTTTGCAAAGCAAGGATACCCCATTTCATGCAATACTTAGAAACTCAATTTTGGGTAAAAATGAAACTTTAGTTTCAACACTCCAGAAGTCGCCCCTTAAAGGAAACTTTTGCATAGCAAATAATAACTCCCAATTTCCATTCTAGTTCCTCTTTTTGATATAATCATTGTAAATCTGGAGCCTGCCTTTCCCAACAAGACAACCTAAGGTTCTGAAGAACTCTCTCCTACCCATTGGACCAGAAATGCTCTGTAACTCCCCAAAATGATATCATCTGAACCCTGATAAACCAATGAAAATGGAACACAGACATTTCTGTGCCTCTCAGCGTGACCCAATGAGTACACGGCCTCATCTCCAAAGTCTTATAAGTCCTGAATTTAAAACAGTTGTTGGGGGCTGCAGTGGTGGCTCAGCAGCTGGAGCGCTTGCCTTGCAGGTGTGAGGACCCGGATTCAAACCCCAGCACCACACAAACAATTAAGTGTTGGAGAAACAAAGGCCAGATGGAAAAAAAAATAAAACTGATATCTCTCTCCCTCTCTCTTAAAAAAAAAAACAGTTATAGAACTCAGACTAGTCTATCTTAGGGAATAGAATAAACTGGAGAATACCAGCTGGAAGGACCAGCAGCATCCAGCCAATGGGACATTTCACATTATCTTCAAATCACAAATAGCTTTTTAAAATGGGGACACCAAATACCCACTGTGGTATGTGAACCTGGCTACTCACTCAAGCCAACCATCTGTGAAAGAGACTTTGAGACAACTGGGGAAATGTACATATGGAGTATAGGAGAGTATTGCTATTCTTTAATTGTTTACTGTCATAATCACTTAGTTTTTATATTAAAGGGGAAAGATTGTTATTAACTGCCGTATTTCTACATGGAATGACATGATATCGGGAATTGACTATAAAATACTTTATTGTTGTCATAAAGCAACAGTGCCAGGTGTGGTGCACACTTACAATCTCAGCAACTTGGGAGTCTGAGGCAGGAGGAACATAAGTTAGAGGCCAGCCTCAGCAACTTGTTGAGGCTTTAAGCAATTTGAGACTCTGCATCAAAGTTTTAAAAATGGGGATGTAGCTCAGCGGTGAAACACCCTTGGGTTTAATCCCCAGGACCTAATAAAAATAATAATCATATAATAACAACAAGTGCAATAGTGATAACAGGAAAAATGAGGGGAGTACATGAAATAACATTGCCAAAATTTTAAGCATTACCTCTGGTTGATATGTGATGTTCTAACAACCTCGCATTGTTTAGAAGGATAAAGAAACTGAGAAATTTTATTTGTTAGCAAAGTATGCATGTTAAGCTGGGTGCAGCAGTGCACGCCTATAATACCAGCAACTCAGGAAGCTGAGGCAGGAGGATCACAAGTTCAAGGTCAGCCTCTGCAACTTAGCAAGTGAGACCCTGTCTCAAAATAAAAATTTTTTTTAAAAAAGTGGCTGGGGATGTGACTTAGTGGTAAAGCCCCAGTACCAAAAAAAACAAAAAAAAAGCATGTTAAAATGTTAAGTGTAGCCATTAAATGGGCAAAAATAATACATATAACTTCCAAATCCTAATTAACACAATGTAGGACAAATAGAAAAAGCATCAGAAATAAAGCCAGGTAGACAAAAATCTCAAGTAGATGAACTAGGAAGGAATTATCATATATACAAACTGTTATAATCATCCTGGCTTTGAGCTTGAAACGTGCCATAAGCCCAGCAGAAGATCCTGAAGAACTGAGCTGGTCTCGCTCTGGTGGTTACTCTTTGGCTGTGGGCCACAAGGTACCCCTGGACCCATGCACAAGAGGTTGCACTCAGGCTGGGATCAATGTGTCCCAGTGAGTTGCTGAGGGTCCCTACCAGCTAGCAGCCCATCGCACCAGCCACAACGTGGCCACATGGTCCTGCAGTTCTCAAGCACCAAAGTGCTCGTGCCTCACAAGGTGAACACAGTGTCCATCTCACCACCTCAGCTTCACAGAGAACTGAAGCTTCCGGAGATGGAGTTCGCCTGTGTGGCCCAGCTTGGAGGTGGTGGGTAGCGTCCCCCTCATTAAACATTCAGAGTAAGAATGCATGTTGAGAATCCCATCTGTCTGAAAACATCCCTGAAGGCAAAGGCTTAACAATGAGAAAAAAGCAAAGTGACAAGACAGAAGGATCAGAGCCACCTAGGCCTGTGCAGGTTAGGAACACTCACTGGTGAAAACTACAACACTAACAAAGATGCATGGCACAGGGGGTGCAATTGGAACTTAAAATATTAAGAATGTAGAGTCTATTATTGTTTTATAAGTTCTCACCGACCACAGAGATGGGTGAACCACAGATACCCATGAATATGCTGGAACCCTACATAGATGCTTCAATTCATTCTCAGAAGATGGGATAAAAATTACCAATCAAAAATATATAATAATTGGGGCTGGAGTGGTGACTCAGCAGTTACGATCCTGGGCTGGCATGCATAAGGACACAGAGTTCAAACCCCAGCACCATGTACATAACCAAGAGATGGAGCAATGAAAACCAGAAGAAAAACTAAATAAAATTGATTTTCTCTTTCTCTCTCTCTCTCTCTCTCTCTCTGTACCTCTCTCTCTCTAGGAAAAAAAAATATACATATATGCACACACATACATATACATATATACATACATAATAATTCTACACAACTGTCTGCTTAAGAACTGTAAGAAAAATTCTTGCATTGGAAGGAAAACTAATTTCAGGCACTGAGGCCAGGAAGTATCTGGGCCACAGGGCTTACCTCAGGCACCATCACCATTTGCCTGAGAGTCAGTGGCATTCCAGTTTGTCAACAGACATCGTGGGCTATCTGCATTGAGTTGGTCATGCTCCTGGTGGCCTTGAAACCAAATGCATGAAATAAGTGGCTCTGTCAAATACTTTGAAGCATCCAATGTGGGCATAACCCAAATGAAACTAAAACTCACTTCCACAAAACACATTTAGCTGCCTCTGCAAAGAGAATTCTGGAACAAATAATATGTTTAAAATACAATGAAAAGATCACTCTTGAAAATTGTGATCTTCCCCCAAACTGTGGGTGAGAGCCCCCAGCATCCATAGGTCTGTTTTTAATGGAAGACCTCTCCTAGAATTGAGGTCTGGCCTGATGTAGAATACTAAGGAAAAAATCTTACAGAAGGACTGTCAACGTAAATCCCTATAATCACGGGCCATCCCGTGAATTAAGAGCAAGCTTTGGCAAATACGCTGAATGAGGAAGAACAATTACCAGCTCACAGCTCCGGGTCTGTTTACCCTGAGACTGTCCAGGATCATCATTTATTTCTTGCCGCCTTCTAAGTTTTATTAAGCTGTTCAGAAAAGTTTCAGCTATGCTTTATGGCTATGTGAACTGCCCATGTATCCATTTCACAGCTTGATTCATTCTGATTAAATTGTTCAACTGTTAATGAGTTTTAGATTGCAATATGGAGAGGCAAACAATTCAGAACATTAAGGTAGTAAAATATCTTAATATTTCACAAGTTCTCACAGAAAACATAAAACAAAGGGTTCATTTCTGAGAGGAGAGACTGTAATAATTACCCTCTGTAAAAATAAATGTGCCGGGCTGCCTATACATTCTCCAGGCACCTGCATAGTCACATTCACATGTAGAAAGCCTGCTGGTAGGCGGTGATCTCATAAATACCCAGAGAAATTCTGACATTTCCCAGCCAATTTCAACAGACGAGATAACCATTTTGACATATTATTCCAAAGAATTTCTGGGGCTAGACAAAAAATTGATTCTTCCTCGTTTACTTCACAGTCGAATGAGCTCTGCACTGGTGAAGTGCTGAGTGGCTCAGACACCAAGGGCTCTGAGGGCTTGGGGATGGATTGCAATTGAGTCAGGTGACCAAAATCCAGCCTTCAGCATTATGGCTCTCTCCTTCTCCCTCCCCGGCTCCAGGAGGTGCTTAGCCCATCATCTGTTTCTCAGAGGATACAGTTTATTTTGACTGTAATTGACAGTAATCACTGGCCTTGTCCTTTAAATCACTGGCCTTGTTCCTTGGAACAGCCCCCTCTTGTGAACTCTTTGAAAGCAAAACCAACCACACAGCAAGTAGAGGCTCCCATGTTACTGGGGGTCATGAGATGGCGTTGGTCACTTGAACTCTGGGGGAAAACAGGAATTAAAACCCACTTTCAGCCTGAAGGCAAAGTGCTCAAGCTGATGATTTATTCTATTCTTTCCACTTCCAGAAGCCATTCCTGGAAAACACATGACTTCATTTCAAATCATCTTTTCCTGTGAGCAGCTCTTCAAATTCAGGAAGAGAGGGATTTGTATTTGTCCATGAAGATGGGAGAGGTCTTCACACACTTTTCTTAACGGAAAAATACATTATTTAGGAATCTGAGAAAACATATGCCATATAATTGCAGAATATGAAGAGGGCCCTCTGCGGATGGCAGGACCAATGATACCATTGTGCAGATGAGAAAACTGAGGCCACTCAGTGAGATGGCTCACTGAAAGCCAGGACTGGCCAAAGCAGGAGTGGAGATGAAGAACAACTATCAAAAAAAAAAAAAAAAAAAAAAGAAAGAAATTCACAACCAGACATAAGACCTGAGCCGTCTAGCATTCTGCTGCTTCCAGCATGGTTTGGAAGAGTGTCCACCAAAGGCTCATGGGATAAAGGCTTATTCCCCCATTGGTGTAACTGGGAGGTAGGAGAACCTTTAAGAAGTGGGGCCTAGTGGGAGGTCTGTAGGTTATTGGTGCCATGCCCTCAAGGGGGACTGTGGAGTCCTACTGCCTTTCCCTCCCTCTCTCTCTCTCTCTCTCTCTCTCTCTCTCGCGCGCGCGCTTCCTGGCCATTAGGTGAGCAGAGTTTGGCTTCACCATGCTCCCACCATGATATGCTGCCTTACCGCAGGCCCAAAAGCAACAGGGACAACCAATCATGGTGTGGAATCCTAAACTGAGCCAGAATAAACCCTTTCTCTTTATAAGTTGATTATGTCAGGGATTTATTATAGTGACAGAAAGCTGACTATTTCAAGTCCCAAATGATCAAGTGGGCATAAATAGGAGCATTTTGCAAATACGAAGTATTACTGGACTGCTTCCCTTAGGCCACAATTAAAGAAACAGCAAAGCTGGGACAAGAACTCCATTTCCTAGCACCAAACACAACACTTGTTCCTCTATTCCACATTGCCTTGTGGAGGGAAAACTGCATATGATGCCACGCTAAGAAGAGAGAGAAGTCAGGAGCTCATGCAGGAGCGAGCCATCTCAGTGCAGCCAGACTTGGTTTCCGTTGTTTGGACTCCTGTTGTTTGGAATCAGTGGAACCCTACCTCTGCATTTCCTCTTCTTAAGAATTTTTCTTTTCATCCCAAATGCAATAAATTGTGATTGACATTAATTTTTAAACTAAATTAATATAAATCTGTTTTGCTCCAAGAATTTTAAAACACTGGAAGCACATCTAGTTTACCCAAACCTTATTTGGAATTGGTGATCTGCAGCTGTGAAAAGGCAGAACGACTGGCTTGTGATAAAATTAGCTGCCAGGCTCCAAAACCTAAAATGAGACCTGAGTCACCTGGGCCTGCCTGCCAAACTCACAAGGCAAAATGGCAACTGCCCACCTTGCTTGCTCTCCACTGCCTCCTCATCAACTGCATTTCAGCACAGGTTTCTTTGAAACATCTTAATTGTTTCCAGAAACACTTTTCAAAATTATGCTAATTACCAAATATCCCATAAATGCATTAAGTCACAACCTCTCACAGCATCCCTCCTACCCTGAGTGAAGTCTCCAGCTTTCTTTCCCTTTGGGTCTGATTTCAGTAGATCCACATTAGCGTGCATTGCATGACACACCATGTGGAACCACAGAATCCTCCTGGAAACCAGCCAAGTTGGCAGCCAAGATGCCCTCGGCTATGCCATGGGGACTAGACTTTGAAAGGGACACCTCAGACAGGAAAAATATTAATAAGAACAACATTCCAACCCACAGGCTGTATATAATTGTAGACACTCATTCCATTATAAAATAAACACTAAAATGGAAGAAGTAAAATGTTTATGTGAATCGTTCCCTCTGTGTAGTGTCTGGATGTTCCTGGAAGTCTTTTTTCCCCCTTTATTTTGGTAAAGTACAAGATATCTCAACGGCAACATAAATGCCATATTGTCTACTAGTTACTATAGCAACTACTATCCATGTAATTTGCTTGTGCCTAAATTAAAGCTATCTAGGGTAGCTTTAACTTGCATTTCTCACATATTACCTTTTGATGGTGTTTTTCTTTAATGAGAATTGTGTCTCTTAAATTGTAGGCAGGATGCTGTATCAATCTGCCTTGCCTGAAGCTCACTTTTCTTTGCCTAACTTTGTTTCCCTTATTATTCTTAGGTATTCATCAAAGACAGATCATACTCTCTTGGTGCTCCATGAGAGAGGAGGAAGGGAAGAAGCAAGTTTTCCATGTGAAAAGCATATAAGCATCTGCCTCGCTCTGAACTTCACTGCTCTTGAACTCAGCAATTCTTTTCTGCCTCTTAATTCCACACAATGCAAAAGACATAACTTGAAAGAGGACATGACAGAAAGAGACACTGAAATCCACTGAAGAAAGGCTCAACAGTTAATCAGCTCTTATCTGGCATCCTTCCTTCAAGCCTACGAAATAAACAAATCAGAGTTCTTCAATTTTCACGATGTGATGAATTAAGATTCTAAACACTGGCACTAGACAAATGAATTTGTTGTTGAGAAGGTTCTGGATGAGCCAGTAGCCATGGATTTATTAACGCCATTGAAGATCTCTATTTGTGTCTATTCTAGGGTAGAGTTAGAAGAGGAGTATTGCTACAAAGGAGCCCACTAAATATGTCTGCTTTGATAAAATATTACATTTCAAACTAAAGATTTACTATGCTTTTCTTAATTCAAAACTCTCCAAGATATGCAACAAGGTTCTAAAAAAACTGCACCAGCACATAGGTGGTGCAGTTTAACTGATTAAATATCCACCTGGAATAGAATCGGGATGCACTCATAAGAAAGAACCTTCAGGACCACTGCCCAACATGGAAACCCTCCACAGGGACCCCTGGGAGTCTCCAAATGCCCCTGCACACTGTTCTCGAAGGGCTCTGCTGTAGAAATCCATCTTTAACATTTTCATTAGTGCCCCCAATACATTTCCAGTGTCCTTAATTCATGCACAGCATTCCTTTAAATTGTATCCCCTTTGAAATCCTTTTTTTCCCAGCAAAGCTTTATCTAAACCTCAGTGCATTCTGTGCCGGCTGCTCACAGCAGCATAGGAGCTCAGAAAGAGCCCGAAAGCGCTGCATGCCTCCGGACTGCGGCAGCCTTTCTATTTGCAGTTTTAATCCTCCAGACCTCTTGGTTTCCCATTTGGTCCTTCACATCATCTTGGGCTAATCCGTCAAGCATTTTAGACAGCTCAGCCAATCTGCAATTGCTGAGGACTTTGCCACAAGCATCATGTCTGTTAATAAGATTTTCATTTGGAAAGATGCCAGGGCGTCCATGTTTTCTCTCACATATAAATACTAAGATTTAACAGCTGCAGGTTTTGTTTAATGTTAATGTCAACTATTTAAAAGAGAAAAACAAAGAAGGAAAGAAAGAAGGTTCTCAAACGCCTGGCCCAACAGTGAAATACCCCACTGACAGCTATTTACAAGGGTAATGTTGTGGAAAACAACATCCATCTTGGAAACAGTTTCATTAGCCCCATCTAGCTGACCTCTCCACATAATGTTGTCAAATGTGACGGGCATCAGATTATTGGGAATATGGAGATCAATAAATATGCAACACTGGCGCTTGGAATGCTTCTGGCACCGGAGCCATACAAATGCCATCTAACATGGCTCAGAGTCGCTGTCATCTGTCACACCAGCTAGTAAATAGACAAGCTTAAGGGGAAGGCTATCCGTAATGGTAAAATACATGGGTGAAGATGGATTAGACGGGGAGAGTGGAGTCAAGGTTCTGATGCATGAAGGTTCTAAGTGAAAAACGCTAGCAAACCCTCTAGAGCACCAGCCAGCCTTCTGGGAATCGATGTGAATTCTTGCCGCATGGGCAACAGCTGCTCCATGGGCCTTGCCTCTGCGTTTTCCATGTCAGCTGCTGACGGAGTTAGTCTCCTTCTGGGATGCCTGCTAGGATCTTAGAGGATCTCAAGTGCATTTCAGCACATGAGGGAGCCAGGGCACACATTCCCCAAATTCTTCTATGTTTCAACCACAAGGTGCCTTTTCACATGATAGCTGCCAGAGCCAAAAGAAGTGCCCACATTGTCCAACTACTCTCACCTCAAGTGCCTCCACCTTTGGACCCACGGATGAGCAATTTGGTGGGGCTGCTAATGAAAACTTCAACCCAAGTCAACGGTCATCAAACTGCCCAGATGATCACATCTTTGAGAATCACTTGCTGATGGCAACTTCTGTACCACGCCATTTGCTTCTAAGATCCTGCCTGCCCTGTCTAAGGGCAGAAGTGCACCACCACGGACAGCTCACTCTGCACACCACTGCCAGATGCTGTGGGCCCTTGGCTCTGGCCCCTGCAGTTTTATCAGATTCCCTAGCCCAGGCGCCATTGCCTGGCTGACCCATTTTCATAAACCCTCTTTCCCTTCCTGAATCTAGTCAAGTCTGCTCTTAGGCTAAAGGAACCTAAAGCAAAGCGAACTCCTGAAACAGCAAGCACAGCAGATGTGAGCTGTGGATATGTCCTCAGATGGACACCCTGCACCAGAACAAACGTGTTCCTCCAACCCAATTAATGGTGATGACCAGTGATGACCAGCATGCTCCCACCCCTCTGTGTTTTAAGAAATGTCATTCATCTCTATGGAAAAGAGAACAAACAAGAAGCATAAAGGTATTTTTGAAGTATACTGTTATGAGGTACTTGGCTAGTAATTTGCAGCCTAGGTACACACCATACCTTTTAGCACGGCTATTTATCTCTCAGAGAGAACGCTGCCGTACTTACGATAAAGGCTCTGTTGGACCTCTTCATCAATAGCAAACCTTTAAGCACAGCACATCTCATAAATAGGAGTTCCACTAACACAGACTTCAAAAGGATAGAACTTGATAATTCAAAAATAGAGCTATATTAAGTGTTCCAGCAGTCCATCCATAAAAGCCGTTGTATATTCCAAACGCCAGAGTCCTCCGAGCAACATGACAGGTCTATTAGAATAATAGCAGGGGAAAGCATAATTACAAGTAATCATTGGCTGGAAAGGAGCTAGTTGTTTTTGTAGAGCAAAATGCCGCACTGAGCCCCGCGGAAAATGCAGCCGAGTAGCAGCCGCGAGGGCAGATAACCATCGAAAACAACCATGGCGCAAACCCTGCACTATTTATTTCTATTTATTAAGAACTCTTTGTATACCTTAATGTTTTCCTGGTGAAATCATCTTAATTTGAGCCCACATTTTCTTTGGACAAGATTATGACATAATTGCTACTTACCAGCCACTATTTTCTATACATTTGTTGGTCAAACAGTTAGGGTGTCTGCCTTTTCCAGCTTGGCAGAGATCATTCCACCAGGCAGGGGCTCCTGGTTGGCTCCATGAAGCCATATTGTAGATACATGGGCCAAGAAGATCAGGGAAGATCAGCTAAGTGTGAGCTTTTTAATCCATAGATTAATGGCTCTAGCTATTGAAGGACTGGGTGTCTTCTCATTGGTGTGGCAAAGGATGAGATGTGCCTGGGCTATTTTCTTATGGACTGACTGAATAAGACACCAGAAACCCAAGCCTCTGCTGGCTTTGTTTATCCTCCTCCTTATCTAGGTATATTCCCTACCCTAATCAAGCACTTCAAAGTTTCCAAAATGCAGGGGGAATAAAAGATAACATCTGAGCTTTGTCCACAAGCCCAGGAGGGAGTCAGGGCAAGGATCATCAGCTCCACTTTGCAGAAGTACAAATTGAGGTTCAGGAAGTGAAGGGACTCTCAGAGGGCACACAGTTGATGTGCAGACGGGATTGAGTCCTTCTTCCCACCCCATCATCCTGCCTTTGACAAAATGGGTGCTGTGCAGCTGCCTCTCCATCTGGCTTGTTCCCTGGGAGGCACCTGTGAAGAGGAAAGGCACACACATGGGCTACCATGCAGGTGCCAACAGAGACTCAACCCATTGCAATGGGCCTGAGCACAGGCTTGGGGCCAAGTACCTCAGCCCCAGACACCAGGGACACCCACCATGAACAGGGCACAATCTCTGCGAAGAGAGACAATCAAGTCAGATGCTCCTGTACCCAACATCATTCCCTCACTCACCTAATAGCTGCTGACTTAAGAACAGAGCACCACGAGTTAAGGGAGGCAGGGAGGAGCAGACAGAAATCAAATTTTCAGCCCAGAGATGAGAAAAATAAACCACCTAATAATAGATGATGTTGGTGATGAACACAGGACAGACACTAGGGAGCCAGTAGTGTGGACAGGAGAGCACTTGGAACTCCAGCTCGTCCACTGACTTTCTAGTTATTGCTACCTGGGCCATTGATTTAACCTCACTGGGCCTCAGTTTCCTCATCAGGTTCATGGGGAGTAACAATAGCGTGGCTCAAAGACCTACTGTAAAAGCAGATGATTTCATGAAATGCGCCTAGCATAGTGCATCACATGCAGGAAGTACTCACTGAGTGCCTGTCTGAAATGTCATAGGAAGCTAGAAGACAAAGTGTGGCCCGTAGACTCTGCATTCTTAGGAAAGGCTCCCTGGAGGTGGTAGGAGCCCAGCTGGCCCTTAGGAGGGCAGGTGGCAGTTCTGAAAAGCCAGCACCCCACGCCTGGGCCTGGCGACCTGGAAACTCAACAGTTCTCCTGCCAAAGGCTCATGTTAACCACACTAGGAGAGAACAGCCTGTTGGGCCTCAGGATTGTAGGAAACCTGCTTCTCACAGAGACCCTTGGCGATATCATGAGCCAGGATTTAAAAACTCTTCAAATTTTAATAGTATATTAAGGTTGTTTATACAATTTGTAATATAAAACTCCACTCCTCCTGACTCAAGTTCAAATAATTTGAGATAGTGACACCAGGACACCATCAACGCCAGATTAGAAGCCCACCTATCCTAGGTACTTAGGATGTTGGCTACTGGATTTTCAGCTTCTTGAGAGTAAATATTAACCCTCTTATAAGGCTCCCATAATGCCCAGCAAGACCATGTTCTACAGGTTAAAGAAATGAATGACATCAGGGAAGAGGATGGTGATGGTGACAATGACCATATACGCCAGTTGGGGAAAAGGTTAAGCCCAGGGTTAGTTTTGAGCAATAAATAGAGTTAGGCAAAGACTAATCCACCTTATGCCAGCACGGATTACAAACACCGGACATAAACACTACTTCAGGCAGAGTGCGCTCCCTCAGGCTCTTCCAAATCAGGGAGCCAGGTTAGACTAGCTGAGGATCCCCACACTCAGAAGTCTGGCAAGATCAAGGGCATTTAAGACATATCTAGGGCTCAGAAAAGGTACAAACAAGTTTTCCCAGGTAACCAGGAATCTATAAGACTTACTAAATCCCCACGGGGCCTGTGTTTTGGAACATGTCCCTTTTGCTGGCTCGATGGAAACCGGTGCGTGTCCCGGCCTGCCCCTCCTTGAACCCTCACCAGGTTTGGCAGACGAGTTCTGAAATCACCTCTTGAAGAAAGCCTCATTACCCAGTGACATGTTGTAATCCCAGCCAATGCTCCCAGAAAAGTTTCAATGTCCATTACATTAGCTAGCCTTAAAATTGAATACAAATCCATTTTAATCAATATGTTGTAATAAATAGATATTAAGGCACCACGGCACTAATGTACAGGTAGACTAATTAAAGCGCCGGCATTTGCAGCACTCACATACCTCAATTTTCTCTACAAAATCCTTATTGAACCACTGCTTTAAAAAAAATAATTGCATTTGCAATTAGAAACACTGAAGTTACATTATCGATTTTCTGCTAAAAACCTTTTTAGTAAACAAGCACAAACTACATTCATTAAATGTAAGTGCTTGGAGCTATGGTGTGAAATTCAATTCAGCCATTATCATGAATTACACTGATTATTGCTGTAATTATTTTCTCTTGGATACAACTGCATTTCTGTCCCTTGCTAGTTCTGTTGGACATATAACCATGTTCATTTTATAGCTAATAATACTCAACTGTAGTCCCAGCAATTACTATCACTTATACAAATCATTAAGTTAAGCTACGGTACCTAGTAAGATTCAAAAAAATTAAGTAAAACATCCTTTTTTACCCTTGAAATAACTAATAGCATTGGAGAACAAGGAAAATTACAGATGTTAACTGATTCACATTGCAAGCTTTAATCACTTCTACTTGACTTGTTGGAAATTTCCAGTGTCCTCAGCATACATTCTGAGAAGAAACCCACCGACAGACGTCTTCCAACCAGGCCCCCTCAGAAATGAGCCGTCAGTAGATGGCCTACACCTCTACAGCACTCTCTGGAAGGAGAAAGCCGCAGTCATTTGGTGTGTTGTGAGAGAATGGAGTCTGTGCTTTAATCTGAGCAAATCATGATTTTACGTGTGTGCTTGTTTAGGAATCTTATTAACTAAATAGATTTTAGGAAAGAAATCTCTTCTTTATTTTTTCTTCCAGAAGCAGCTAGGTTTATACTGTTCTTTTAGTGAATCCTCTAGGGAAAAATAGATATTTTCTAAGAAGAACTCCCTTTCTCCCCTGGGGTGAGGGTTCTGCATGGCCTGGGCAAGGGTCGTAGAAGTAACTTGGCAATATCCTAGTGAATGTGGTGTTGGGGGATCCCACAAGGAACTGGAGACTGGCCTCAAGAAAGACCTGGTGTGGAAGAAAGGGGTGGGGAGGAATGAGGGAAGAGGAAGCCATATTTTGAAATCTGCATGTACATGTTTCACCCCAGGAAAGTTTATAGACTTGGTCCCTGATCTGGGTGAAGAACTCCCACCTGATAGCCAGATAGACCCTTCTCATGTGCCCTGGCCACACCCCAAAGCTGGACACCAGGAAGACCTCACTCACAAAGAACAGAACTGCCTCCTCCCACGCTGCAGAGCACTCCAGAAAATGAGCCCTTGCTAAGAGGCCCTGCCCTCTCATCACCCCAGCTTCCTCCTTTCACTGCCCTAGGAACTGGGCACTGGGGGCCCTGTGGGTGGGGTCCCAGGTGGCATGTAAATGAAGCAGTGTTACCTGAGGGTAAACCTCAACTCCTGGCAGAGAAATGGGAACTGGGAAATCATTCACTATTTTCTCCTGCTATACGCTCCACCCTTTTTTTTTTTAAGGTGAAGAAAGGCAGTTGGATTATAGAAATCCATAAACAATATTTTTAACAAATAAGAAAGAACAGAAAAAAGGAGCGATCATGAACCAAAACCAATTTGCATGCATGCATGAATTTGTCAGGAGGAACCCAACTATATATATAAGGCTCTAATAATAATAAAATAAAATAAAAAATAAAAGTCTACTAATACTTATTACTAAAGTAGTAATTAAAAAAAAAAAAGAAAATAAAGAATAGGGCAAGTAGTGGTGGCATGAAGCAGAATCCAGAGATCAGGTTTATACACCTGGTTCAGCACTATGGGGACCTACAAATTACCAGAAGTCAGCCACTATTTTGGCACAGAGCTTCCTAGTGGCCAAAGAAAAATGGCCAACAATCCTATAGGACTTGCTGGTTTCAAAAGATTAAGTACATATTTAAAAATTTTAAAAAACACTTTTTAGCTTGAAAATGAAAATGCAAACAAAATCTGGTATGTTAAGATTCAGAAACTAAGAATTAAAGGCATCTTTCTTAAAAGTCAAATATTCTTTCCTAGATTTTGCTTTTTTTTTCCCAAGTAATATAAATCACTGAAAACCATTAGTTGCAACTTTGATGCTATTTTTAACTCTAAGTGGACTTAAAAAATAAAAAGGAAATAGAACAAAATAGTACTGTCAGCACATGTTCCATGCTGAACAGCTGGGAGACAGGACATGCTCACTATGCGAAGCACATTCATCTGACTTTGAACTGCCTGATTTGTGTCATCATTGTGGAGTCATTAGAATCTCTCAAAGCAGCTAAATGAATTTTCAGACCATTTGGGCCATTTAAGTATTAATTGGTATTATGCATCCAGTATGAGGTCACACTTGCCAATTAAAAAAAAATTAAGGAATCTTTTTTTAAAGGAGATTTCTTGCTGCTCCTGCTGTCTACAGGACATGCAACAGCTACATGTAGTTTTGAAACAATTAGAAGTCAGAATTCTCAGCCCCTCTTTGTATCTATTTTACATGAGTGGGCATCCTTTTTTTTTTTTCCTGAAGCAATTAAGTAATGGTATACATACATCAAAGGACTGGGAAAATGAAGAGGCAGCCACTCTAAGACAAGCAGTGGCATGTACTCTTGTCCTGCATCCCCAGAAAAGGAAACATTTTTAAATACTCCCAATTTGACTCTGTCCTGTTATCTGTCTGGCCCTAGGTGCTTCCTGGGGAATGGCATTAAAGAACTCAATAGGCGGGTTTGAAAATTCAGAAAATGAAAACTTAAATTCCTAGACAGAGTCAAGAATATCTTATTCATAAAAAGTCTTTTTCGCCAGGGCTTGGAAACATGTAATAGAACCTTCAAAGTAAAAATGGTTTGTTGCATTAGTTCCGCTTAGCTGACCATGAATTCTAATTGCAGGAAGAATTAACTGTGCCCCATACCTGAGGGCAGAAGCACACAAAAGTGACCAGGGAAGCAAACAATGGAGAGGGTAAAAATGAGCATCCACACCCCTATTCAACTCAACATGATCTGCAACAAAACCCCATTACAATGAGGTTAGTATCTGCCTCTCATGCGCAGAGATCAGAAGAAAGAGAAGCTAGCTGCAGGAGTGAGGCTGGGTTTGAGGAGGGTAAAAATAATACATGCCTTTGCTCTCCCTTCCCTTATTCAAATTCTCTTCTTTTACTCCCTTTTAATCTATCCCAATTATTGCCTTTCCTCCAGAGGGTCAGGAAATTTGTCACATAGGTTAAGCATCCAATTTTGCACATAATCTCCACATGAGAGAGAACCTTCATTGAGGGTAAGAACCAGCTTGGATGTAAATTTCTGCTCTGCAGTTTACTAGCTGTGTGAGCTCAATGGAGTCACTAAACCTTTCCTCAGTTTCCTCATCTGTAAAATAGGTGCACTAAAGCCCAGAACATAGAATTCTGAAGATAAAATGAGGCCATTAAGGGAAAGAAAACTAACCTTGTGTTATAGGGGTAACACACAGGTATGCTAGAATCAGCTTAACATGTACCAGCTCCCAAGAGCTTATTAGATTTTAAGAAATTTTGCAAGCAAAAATTGTTAACCCCACCATTTTTAAAAATTAACTTGTTCAGGCTGTAGCTCAGTGCTTTCCTGGCATGTGTGAAGCCCTGTGTTCAATCGCCAGCAACACACACACGCACTTATATAAATCTAAATTACATTAAAGATGATAAGGGCAGCAACTATTCAGAACTTATCACCTCCTAATCATGTTATTTTATTTTATTATCAATGCTCTTGAGATTACTTGCACTTGTAATCTGTACAGTAGAAACACTACATACTGTTGTGCCACTGAACATTTCTTCCCAACTCTGCCCTCATGTTGAGAGCTTTGAATCAGTGTTTGCCATTTTCCATGGCGGAAGTATTGACACCATGGGAACTGGCAAACACTCCAGATGAAAGCTTTTCTTTCACCAGAGAACTGAGTATTTTTTTTTTTTTTAAAGAGAGAGGGACAGTGAGAGAGACAGAGAAAGAGAGAAACAACTTTATTTAGTTTTTCACATGGCCTTAGTTGCTCCAACACTCAGTTGCGTACATGGTGCTGGGGTTTGAACCCGGGTCCTCGTACTTGCCAGGCAAGCGCCAAAACCGCTGAGCCACCGCTCCAGCCCGAGAACTGAGTATTTAACATTCACTAAATCACCAGAGGACAGAACCTCCAAAAGAAGGAAAAAAAAAAAAAAGGTAAAATGGCCTTGCAGAAAACAGAGAAGTTGAGTGGGCCTGCAGCTTCCCTACCCTGAGGACAGTCCTCTCCAGAGGTCTCCTAATTCTGCTCTTGGTTCAAGCAAGACATGCCTCCCTTCCACTGAATTCCTTTGTTAGGTTTGAATTAGCTCAAGTTGGTCCCTGTCTTAGCCAATGAACAAGACACAAAATCAATAAGAACACCGTGCTCTCTCTTCGGGTTATTTTAATCTATTCTTAGCTAAGCATAATAATAAAGCCCTAATCACTAGCCAGCCATTGTTGAAATTTTTTTAGTGTTTGTATAACAGGATGTGTATCCTGGAGATAGTCCTGCTATTTCTTCATCAGGGCAAGAACAAAGGAGCAGGGGTCTTGCTGCTGGGGTCCCACAGCCCCCTCCGCTTTCTGGGCAGTGCTTGCTACTGCTCAGACTGACATTTATGGAACTACTCCCAGGCTGTGCGCTAATTACTGTGACACCACACCAATGATCCAATTAGGCCTTAACTGTTGACTTAAGAGAAAGCTCTGTTCATCAAAAAAAGATTGGCTAGCTGGTGCAAAACAGAAATATTCGTCCTAGCAGGTGATCTTAAGTGATCCCAAGTGTGAGCTTGCTCTTCACACTTCAGATGGGCTCCCAGTTTTCTGAGATAATCAAAATGCTCTCAATTTTCGATTTTTCCCTCCAACAAAAGCTGAGACTCCACCTGCTTGCTTGTCTCCCCTCTCCTCCCTTCCCCCACCCAACTTCCTCCATGCCTCTTTGCTAAGTTTATCTTTTAATAATAGTTTCCGATACAGTGCAAATCTGCTGGCTTCCAGGATATTGAGATGGCGGGAGCTCCCTAAATGGAAAAGAAATGCTGATAACGGAGACCCCATTCCAAGTAGTCCTCCCCACCAAATGTAACAGGTTGGGTGTCTCAGCGTCTGCAGAGAGTCAACTTGAACAGGAATAAATTACATGTAGCGATTTAAAACTGTATTACTAGCTCTCACACATACCACACTCTTACTGTTAGTTCCTACCTCAAAAAGCAGGCAGAAAGAAGAATCTAAGTAATTACTAAGAGGTGCATGCCGGGAGCCAGACAGATTCAAGTTCAACTTTCTATCTCATCAAAATCCTGAATATATTCAAGTTCCCATTTGCACATATTCCTGAAGTAAGATTTGCAAAACAAGCTATTTAACCTGCCATCTGACCTTTTTAATAATTTAATAACAGGTCAGCCATCAACTAATTGTATACAAATATTCTATACACAAACACAGATGACAATCATTTCTCAAAAGTGAGAAGGTTGACCACAATTAAAGACCCCTATCCTAAAGCTATTTCCCTTCAAGGCTTATTATTACTCAGGTATGATTTAACATATCCAACTACAATTTAGCAAAAAGGGTTTTTCTTTATGACTAGGATCAGCAAACTACAGCCGCAGGTCAAATCTAGCCTGCCGCCTATTCTTGAATGGCTTTTGGTTTTAGACTGATTTTTACATTTTTAAAAGTCTTTTTCTAAATCAGAAAAAGGGCCACATGCAGTGGTGCACACCTGTAATCCCAGCAGCTTGGGAGGTTGAGGTGCAGGATCACAAGGTCAAAGCCAGTCTCAACAACTTAGCGAGACCCTGTCTCACAATAAAGATAAAGGGCTGAGGATGTGGCTCAGTGGTTAAGCACTCCTGGGTTCAATCCCCACTATTAAAAAAAAGTTGAAAGAATATTTCAGGACATGTGAAAATAATAGGAACTTCAAATTTGTGTCCATTATTAAGTTTTATTGAAATGCAGCCCATACACGTTCACTTATGCATTATCTAGGCTGCTTTCACGTGTTGGAGTCAAGAAGTTGAGACAGTTGCCTGCAAAATCCAGAATATTCACTGTCCAGCCCTTGGTGGGGGGGAAAAAAAAGTTTGCCAACCTCTGCTTTCAGAAACAGAGACAGCTAAGTGTATCAGTCTGTTTAGGCTGCCATAACAAAACACCAGAAGCTGAGTGTCCTTCAACAACACAAATGTATTTTCTCACAGAAGATCAAGGGGCTATCGGGTGAGTGATCGGGATTGCAGACAGCCTCTTCTGGCTGTGTGCCCATGCGGCCTTCCCTGGGACACCAGTCAGAGAACTCTCCAGGCTGTTTCTGTAAGGTTACTAACCCTAACAGGTCAGCACTCAGCAAAGGCTGAGTGACTTCACCTCAACCTGCGTGCACTTCATTCTTGTGTGTACACACTTACCACTCTCTTCCTCCACAGATGCTCACTCGGGTCGCCTCTCAGACTAGACGAGCTGCCTGGAGAAAGGCTCTGCCTTATCAGAGTGTATCCGCTGTCCCCTTACAGCATCTACCATAGAGTACAGGATCAAGAAATAAGTCGCTCTGTGCAAGTTACAGTCGTGAGTCTCAACTAAGACTAAATTATTAGCACAAGGAAATGAATTGTTATGGAAGCACTGTTTTAGCTGGTAAGTTTGTCCTTTAAAGTGTTCTTAAATTCACAGAAAGAAGGGAGTTGCTCCTAGGAAATAAGGAAGCACAAGCTGCTCTATAGTTCACTCAACTGTGGAACCCCACCAAAGAAACATCTGATTTTCCAAGGCTATGTTGTGCCCATAGCCCTGGGTGGGCTGTTGCATCAATTTCCTCTCTGTGAATTCCCTTTCTTTCTGCTCAAACTGCACATCCCTGAAGACCAGTAAAGCATTTACTGTAACCTAAATGAGTAGAGACACATCTCCTTTAGAAAACTGACCACCCTCATGGTGACTGGAATGGAGGTGGGGACAGATGAAACCCCACCCAGGGAAGCACCAAAGGACTCCAGACCATCAGAATCACAGATCAGGCTAGAAACCTGACAGGCCTTCAGAGGCCAGAGAAGGCTGTTATGCAGCTTCTGTGTGGTAAAACAAGGAAAGAGGAGGGAGTCTTGCCTATTCAACCCCACCACCTGCATCATCTGTGGGTGGAGCACTGAGCCCAGGCAAAAGGTGGCATGGGTAGCGTGTGACCAACTGCCGGGGCAGTCCTCAAGAATCCCACCATGTAGAGAGGGTGTGTGCTGATAAACAGGCGCTCTAGGAAAAACTGAACAATATACAGAAATGCCCTGACTCTAGTGTTTGCAGCTTTCCTTGGTGTGCATACCTCCACCATGTTGATTTCAAGCTATCAACATGGCTGGGAAGAGATTCCCAGCGGTGGCTCTCTCACAAGCCAGTATGAGCTGGTACGAGTTTGGAGCAGAGGTCTGGAGAGGCTGAATCCTGACCCCTGAGCTGAGTCCTGAAGGTCAAGCAAGAGGTAACCAGGGAATGAAAAGGAACAGGAGAAGGAATGAATGACACCAAAAGCAAAAGGAACAGCTTGTGCGAAGACCGTGTGCAGAGGCGATGGGGAGCAGGACCTGTGAGCTCGATGTGGTTAGTACAGAGCTAGGGTGCGGGAAGGAGAAGCAGGAAAGGAGCCCAGGGTGGGTCTGTGCCCTTGTTGATCCTCTGGTTGGCAAGGAGTTACTAACAATTTTTTTTTTTTTTAAAGAGAGAAGAACAGTGAGAGAGACAGATAGAGAATCAATTTTCAGAGAATCAATTTTTATTGAGTTTTTCACATGGCTTTTGTTGCTCTGACACTTAGTTGTGTACGTGGATGCTGGGGTTTGAATCCATGTACTTGCCCATGCTGGGCAAGCGCCGTAACCGCTGAGCCACCCCTCCAGCTCCCAAGCAGGAGTTTTTAAGATGGAATTTGTTACAAGTGTTAAGTAAGGTCAAATAAGAAATGGGATTAGTGTATACCTTAGACTTATGACCATGCGGAGCTCAAATCTGTTTAGAAAATCAGAAAATACTTATCAAGACCTCAACCCATACCAGGCCACTCCATTCTGGGATGGAGTACTGACAAAGACAGACTTTCCAAGTCAGGCTACAAGTCTAATGGGGCAGTAGACAGCTAAATAAGCACTTACATAAGTACAGTGATGAAGAACAGGAAACATTCTGCAAGGACCCCCTAACCCATACTTGCGGTCTCAGGAGAAGTTTAGCATCTGACATTTTAAAACAAAAGGAGGGGACTGGAGCAGTGGCTCAGCAGTTTGAGTGCTTGCTTGGCTTGCACAATGAGCCGGGTTCAAATCCTAGCACCACATACACAACTAAGTAGCCTAGAAACAAAGGCCACATGAAAATATAAATCATATTGATTCATGGGCTGGAGCAGTGGCTCGGCGGTTATGGGCCTTGCCCAGCATGCGCAAGTACATGGGTTCAAACCCCAGCACCCACATACACAACCAAGTGTCAGAGCAATGAAGGCCATGTGAAAAACTCAATAAAAATTGATTCTGTGTCTCCCTCTCTCTCTCACTGTACTTCTCTCTTAAAAAAAAATATAAAGTTGATCCTCTCTTTCTCCCTTTCTCTTCTTATCTTTAAAAAATAAATAAATAAGAGGTGGGGAGCAGTGGTTCAGCATTATAGCACTTGCTTGGTATGCACAAGGACCTGGTTCAAACTCTAGCACCACCTACACAACTCACTCGCTCTCTAAAAAAAGAAAACAATGAGTTGGGCAGGCAGAGAGGCAGAATGCGCATCACAAGCAGACAGGGAAGAGCTAGAACGGAGCTCAAGAAGGAGGCTTGGTATCGTCAAGAAACTGCATGAACCTAGGTGTGACTTGAGCACAGAGGATGTGACAACTGTGCCCTCATTCAGTGCCCTGCATGAAACAGGTCAGAGCCAGCACTGCTCCAGAAGCCTCATATACCCAGTCTTGAACCATGTCTTTTCAGGTAGGGTCGTAAAGCAACACATGGTGTCTCCATCCCATGTTGGGGCTTCAGGAAGCCTGATCTAACCCCTTACTGAAGAATGGATACATGGTGCGTAAGCTCCTCCCCTTGACCTTACCCTCCTGGAGCACTGCCATATATATCGCTGGCACCAAGGACAGTGCCTGGTACACAGCAGGCTCTCAATAAGTAAGTGTGAAATGAAGAAGGGCAGCAAGCAAGCAAGGAATACCACTGACCTCCCTGTGTGACTCACTTTTGTGGTCACTTTGTGCAGTTACCCATGTACATGCCACATGATTCCTAAAAGCTCATGTCACCCGTGAAACTGTCTCTTTGAGGATCAATGTCAAATCTCTGGGTGACACTGATCATTTTGTTGAAATTGTGGGTTTTGTCTTTCTGTCTCCAATTAGAATGAGAGCGAAGAAGGCAGACACCGGGGTGGGAGAGGCCCTGGCACCCACGTCTAGCTTTCATCTGATTTCTACTATTTCTCCTTGCTTTTTTCTATTTAACAGGTATGTTGTATCTTGAAATGAAATTGGTCAGGATCTTTCCACCTTCCACTTCAATGAGGTTGTAGTTTAATTAAAAGTAGAATAACATTTACATACATAATCATCACACCTCAATGAGAGGCATGTAAAAGCTTATAAACACATGTCCTGCCGCCACCTTGGTGTGAATTTCATGAAACATTCCTAAAGATTCCCTGATTTTCCCTTTGGCTATACCATTGAGAAAGTGTGTAGAGTTAAAATGTGTCTGAAGTGTAAAGGAGACCTTTTTGGTATCAGTTTCACATATATGCAACAAAATAGATTACAATCCTTTGGAGAGAGATAATTTATGTGCTCATAAATGGTTAGCACTTTTCAGGCTCTTTCAAGCACTACAGTTCTGCTCAATCCCAGAAACAACTCAGTGAATATGTAAGGGAGACATCACACCTCATTTGCCAATGAGGAAAACAGAGGCCCTGGAAGGTAAGATAACCTGCCCAAGGTTAATGGGGTGACCAAAACTCAGTTCTGCACTTCACTTGATAAGCAACACATCCTAAGCTTTTCTAGAATTACTGTTAGCCAAAAATTATCAACAATTAGGTACAGAATGACAGTCCTATGGAAGAAACCATAGAGTTAAGAGCTGGGGAATTAGAGAAGGACCATGGCTCTGAGAAAAGCTCCTCAAATAAAGCTACCTGGGTAAAAACTCAGGCTCTGTCACTTATTATTTCATGAGCCATAGACCTGTTACCTGATATCACTGGTCTCTGGTAAACACCCAGGGTTTCTCCAGCAACTATTCCATTTGGGATCCTCATGGATCCAAAAACAATGACTCTAATATCAGTTCCAGTTATAACGTAAGTGATTTAAGCTAAGCTCATCTGTCCATTTACTGACTCCTCCATGGTCATGTGACCAAAACTAGTCCAATCAGCAAGAGCCCCAGGACTCTTGAAGGGAATGCTGGGACAAAGTCATCCCATAAGATGTGTAAAAGGAAGCAATGTGTCCTGGGAGCTGCTGGCAGACATCTTGGAAACATGAAGGGCACCAGCCTGAGGAAGAAGTGGACAAGCTAGAAGGCAGAGGCAAGAAAAGAAACTGGGTCAATAACAACCTGGTAAATCTGATGGAAATCTGCCATTAACCCTGTATCTTTCAGTCACTTGAAATAATAAATTGTTGTTTAAACCAATTCGAGTTGTTCCAAAAACATCATGGTCACACTATTTCCCCAATTGTTAATAGCAAAAATGATATTCACCTTCGTTATGTGTGTGGAGACTCAGATAACACATGAGAATGGTTGGCATGGTCCTGGGCACGGCAAGACCTCTGTGCACAGGGGGAATCATCATCCCATCTTCCTTTTCCCCATTTTATCGTCTAGTTCTATATGCCAAAAAGGGCAAATATCTCAAAAATAAATATCACATTTGACCTGAGGGCCCTGACAAACCACACAACCCACACTTTTATGCATGGGCTCATTTTGGAAGTATTCTTTTAAATGTGTCATGTTAGGAAACTGCTGTAGCAGGAGGGTAGAGCTATTTTGTCATAATCATATTGCTCATCATTTTCTGGCATTTGGTGATTTTATTACCTTTTTCCCAGTATCCCCTGGGTTAGTGTCCTTAACCTATTATGTAATGATATTTCAGCGTCTAAGAGATAAATTGCTCTCTGCGAAAAATATGGCAGCAGATCTATACCCCTAAGCTCTGATAATTAGTTTTTAATGTAACTACAATTCTTTTGAGGAGATGTTTTTGTGCTCTAAAATTTTCTTAAAAGCATCCCTTAGGCTGAAATTAAGTTGGTAGGAGTGTCATGGAGGTCTGGTGAGGGGTGAGGCAGGCTCAGGTTACCAGCCTGACGTGATTCATGGGCCTTAGGCAGCCGGAGGCCCGGCCTCCCTCTCACCTCTGTGGCCATGCCTGTTCTTACATGCAGCTGCCAAGGCAAAGGGCAAGAATGCACTTAATCACCAAACATGACACCCAAGTAACGGTTACAAATGGGTTTTCAAGGAGGGGGAGGTCGAGCTGGGTGGGGGGGCTCAGAGGAGGGTTATAAGGGAGCTGGGTGAGGGGCGCCTGCCAAGGCCTCCTTTATCACTACATTGAAGAGCTTTTCTCAACCCAAAAAAATGAGGATTTCTCCTCTAATATATTAATAAATATTTATTTCAGTTAAGATATTTATAATTGATAAAGGAGCACAGTCCATCTGTTGCTTAGGAAGAAATGTCTTTGAAGTCATGGACTCCAGCTGTGGATTCCCAGCATCACCCACTTTTCCTGCTCTGTGGGTGCAAATGTTCTCTCACTCATTGGAGTTTTCTCAAAATTAGGGTCATGTGGTCTCTGCAAAAACAAACAGGTCACTTTGTTCACAGGCAGCCCTAAGTACAGACTAGAAGGGGCCATGGCACAACATCATCCACAGCAATACTGTTATTAGCCTCCATGCTACTGACCTCAGCTGGGCTTTCAAACAACATAAAGTGAAGTAAGTGGGAACGAGCATAAACACGAAGAGCCAGAGGGGATGGATACCACCAAATGCAGAACTCTCCGTGAAGTCCAAAGAAATTCCAAATCCCCAGATGTCCAGCAGGTCTATGGAAACACTTCCTTCCCCTTTGCCCAAAGCTTCCCTTAGAAAAACTGAAGTGTTTGAAACAAACAAACAAAAAAAAAACAACCAAAAAAAAAAAACCTAGAGAACTTCACTTTGATCATCAGACATGAGTAGAGAGGAGGGAGGCAACTCCCAGGCCTCCAACAGGATGTGCTCTGCAGGTGGGAGTGCCTAATTGTGCTGAGCCAAGGTGACACTGAAGGTTTAGTTCCACCTCACTGTATGAGGTCCCTCTTGTCATAGACAGATTCCCAGAGGAACTACAGGGACCGAGAGAGGAGAGTTGGGACAAATGGCTTTTCAAAAAGCACAAACAAGATTTGATAACACTGCTTTCATAAGGAAAAAATGAGAAATGGACTTTCAATCTAATTCAGAGGAGACAGGCTACAAAAGCATATGCTAATGTAATTAGGTCAATTCACTTCCCAATTATCCAACATGATACCCAAGGTACAACTTAGAATCCCCAGAGGAGTCGATGGGGGCTGTGTGTACTTTACCTTCTAAAAGTGACACTTCCTCTTTTTTTTTTTCTTTTTTTTTTTTTGGCAGGGGTCTGGGGACTAGGCTGGTCATCAAGGAGTACATGATATGCTGATGTGTTCTGTTAGTGGCTGACACAGATCTGTAAGCTCTGAATCCCAAAGAGCAAGCAAAAAGCCAGACCAAAGACCAAGGATCTCCAAACCACCCATGTGAGCAAAGACAGAAGGGAACAGAGCATTGTCCCTCGAGAAATTTCATGGGGGCAAAAGCCTGCTTGTCTCAGTCTGTTCAGGCTGCTATAACAGACACCATAAACTGGGTGACTTGTAAATAACCAACATTTATTTCTCACAGTTCTGGGTGCTGCGAAGCCCCAGGGGCCAGCAGATTCAGGGTCAGGTGAGGACCTATTCCTTACAGATGGTACCTTCCTGCCATGTCCTCCATGTGAAAGGGGTAAACAAGCTTCCTTGGGCCTCTTTCATGGGGGCATCAATTCCATTCATGACAGTTGTGTCCCAAAGGCCCCCATCTTAAAGCCATCAAATTGGGGACTAGGTTTCAACACTAAGACACTTATACCACAGCCTGCTTTCAATACTGTAGAAACTATCTTACAGAAAAAAGACTAACAATTTTTATGCCATTTTAGAGGACACAACAAGGACCAATGGCTTTAAGGTAGAAAATGCAGCTCCACAAAGCATGCACAATCTGAGATTTTGGGCCACCAAACTAAAGAATGAGCTTCCACAAAGACTGAAGCAGCCTTCAGGAGGCTGGAGCAGATGACTACAGCATGGAGATCCATCTGTGCTCTTTCCAACTCTTCGCTATCCACTTGACATCTACCCACGATATACGGATGACATCACCAAGTCCAAAGAGGAAAACCCTAGCAAATGCTGGTAAGGACAGAGCCCAGATGCAACCCTTCTAACCCAACTCCAGAACTGATGTGTTTAGCCACTGGACTGCCTGCCCATCCATCCGCTCTGTCATAGAAGGGATTCCTACTGTTCTACTCAATTATCCCTTCCACATTCAGTCTAACTCCCAAGTTGAATACAATTGTGCTAAAAACCAGGGATCCCCTCAAGGGGGTCAGAAGGGTAAGACCCATGTGGCCTGGGGTGACTGGGAAAGGAGGGGGCCTATGGAGCCCCGCAGAAAAAGTCAACATGGACGCAGGTGAAAAAGGAAGGACATGCCATGCTAGGGGACCAGGGAGAGAAAAGATGCAGAGCTAGAACAGGACTAGAGACAAAACTTCAGTGGCTAGATCAATTCTGAGACACAGCAAGGAGGCTGTAACTTTAGAACGGTTGGCTGGGGCCTGACTACAGGAAGCACCAAACGTCAGGATAAGATTTGAGTTCACTGGTAGATAAAAGGAAACCATTGAAAAGTTTTAGGGCAGAAGAGTGACACAATAAAAGCACCAGTTTAGAAGATTAGCCTGGCAGCAGGGTCAAGAAGAGATTACAACAGACACGCTGGAAAAAGGGCAGGCCACTCAGGAGATAGCGGAGCAGTCTATTCACAAGGCGTGCAGACCTAAGCAAGACATGGGAGGAATCGATGTTAAAGAACTGTCATCTCATAGAAGTACTTCAAAGTGGGCATTTGCATTCTGCGCTTAGGATAAGACTGCAGATTAGTGCTGATCTCCATGGTCAATGTGGCTAGCTAACTTTGCTGTATTTCGTATGCATAATGCTCTTGGCACAGCTAGCTAAATAAATATAATTGGCCCAGTTGTTTTCTATAGTAGACAATCTTGGTCTGCTACCTTAGTGGTCCCCAGTGAACTATACCTCCTGGTATGCATGCTTTGTACAGGACCCTCCCTAGAATCTGAGCGAGGCTGCCAGCCTCCTTAACCAATAGAGTACAGTGAAAGTGACACCATGCCAGTTCTGAACCTAGGCCTCCAGAAGGGTTTGAAGCTTCTCGTTGGAGCCCAGCACTGCCATGTAAAATGTCCAGGTACCCAACTGGAGACTCCAGAGGGAGAGACATCATGGAGAGAACACCCTGAGACAATGAACTACACACATATGACTCTAGTTGGGCTGTTACGGCACTAGGCACGACAGCCCTCTAGCTGAGCCACAAGACATGTGAAACAGCCCTCTGACTGTACCAACCCACAGGAAGTGGAAAAAAGGCAAACCAATCCTACTGTGCCCTGTTCAAATTCTCAACCCACAGAATCGTATGAAATAACAAAGATGATCTAAGCAACTAAATTTGGGGGCAGTTTTCTGCATAGTAATAGATAAGAGAAACAGGTGTTTCCCAAACCCACTAAAAAAATCATTTCTATGAGACCTATTTCTACCACCCCAAGGGGGAAGGGTCCGGAAGTCATGTTGGTAATGCACAACTCCACCCCTGACCATGTGAGTGGCCTCGGCATGGAGGTCAGAATTGAAGAGGGAGTAAATTCATCTTGGTCCCTGAGATTCCAGCTAGAATGAAGGCACGTCAACTCCAGATTACAGGACAGTCATCCTCAGACATGAGGTATGGCTGGAAGAAAAGTACAAGAGGCAGGTTCCTCGGTATACGAGTCTTTCCATTCCTGCTCCCCTCCCTCATGAGAACTTACTGTAATGAGTAGTCTTTAATAACTTACAATTCCCATTTCTCTAGCAACCAAATATATACATCTTTGCCTTCCCCACAAAAAAACAAACTCTTCTCCTGAATTGAATGAACCCCTATTCAAGCTGAAAACAATTAAACTGGATTGTGAGGGTAGTTTTGGCCTCAGAGTGTCAACTTGGGAGGAGAGCTGAACCCACAAGCCAAGAGCCAAGACCATCCCGCCTACATGGCACCCAGAAGTTTTCCAGTCGACACCAGGAAGACCTTTTGGGGGTCATCTCCAAAAAATGCAGAGCTCCGAGAAAGCTGAGACTTGCCCTGCACTTCCAAGGTTTTCCAGGAACGAGCAAGCAGATGGAGCAGAAGACTGTCATGACAGATGTGGTCATAAAGTTCCTACCAAGTTTAACTTCAAGAAAAGTGAATTTATCCAATCCATCTCCAGGGACGGAAGGTTGAGACCCATTCTTTTGTGTCAAGTGCAATTCTTTATTTTTTTTAAAGGGTGATATAGAATCAATTTTCATTCATTTTTTTCGTCTGGCCTTTGTTTCTCCTACACTTAGTTGTCTATGTGATGCTGGGGCTTGAACCTGGGACCTTGCACATGCCAGGCAAGCACTCCAACTGCTGAGCTCCAGTCCCTCAAGTGCAATTCATGGCAAGGAAAGCAATCCATTATTGTCAGGTTGGCAGCTTCATCTCCTAATTTGTTCTCAGGCAGTCAAGCTGTGACCACAGGTCTGGGGAATTGGGCTAAACTGGCACAATTCCTCACCTGGACAATGAGAAGCATGTCCTGAGGTGTGATGAACCTGGAGAGAAACAGGGCCCAGATCCATTCCGGGAAGGTGTCAGGTTAGAACCTATATGAGAAATACGGCCTTCCCTTCTGAAGAAATGAATAAATGAAAAAAAGTGTGTTTAACTGTGAGCTTAAATCCCCATCCAGTTCTCCAGGGAAGCATTTGGGTAGCAAAGCAAGTAATATTGGCATCTCTTCCCTTGCCTATCCTGTTCCTTGCTAGTCTTAGAAGAGAGAGCTGACACAGTTGTTCCTAAGGCTGAAACAGGCATTTGATTGGTTTTTCAACAGCATAAGCAGCTTTAATGCAATCCTGAGGCCTTCAACAGAATACCTCTTTTCTACAATTACCATCTATACAGAGCCCTACAGTTTGTGAAGCACTTTCACATGTGATTGTTTTTGATGATGATGACAGCTAATATTTATTTAGTAGACACCCCACTAACTGCTACGTCCACCAGGGCATTTCAGCCTTATAGCAGTCTTATGAGGTAGGGATGTGATCACCCTAGTGCACATTAAAGTACACTGAAGTCCAGAAAGGAAGTCACTTGCCCTTCAGTGACTCAACTAGGCAATGGCAGCCTCATTTACCATACAACCCAGAAATTACATTTCTGAAAACCTGTCCTGAGAAATGATGACCTATGTCCTCAGAAAATCCTGTACATAATTGTGTACAAAATAACAAAAAGCTGGAAACAACCAAAATGTCATTTGAAAGGTAAATAGTTAAACAAACTGTAGTGTATTCATACTGTGGAATACTATCAGTGAAGAAACAGAACGGACTATTGACTTATGCATCAACTTGGATAGATCTCAAGGGCCTTATGTTGAGTAAAAAGCACCAATCTCAAAAAAGGTTGCACAAGACATAATTTCCTTTACAAACCTCCCACCGCACCCCCCAGTGCTGGGGATGGAATCCAGGGCCTCACGTCAGGCAAACACTCCAGCACTAAGCCACATCCCCAGCTCTTATAGAGCATTCTTGAAGCAAGATTAAAAAGGTTAATGGTTGTCACTGGTGAGAAATGACGGGAGGGATGGGAGGTTAGGTGTGACTACACAGGAGGACACACCTATGGGGATGGAGTTTTACCTTGACTGTGGTACTGGAAACGCAAATCTACACATGTGATAAAGTAACACAGAACTAACTACACAGGCATCTTTTACCAACAATGTCAATTTCCTGGTTTTTATATTGTACCATAAACCACTGGGATAAATTGGGTAAAGAGTATATGCCACACTCCACCCTGTATCACCTCTGTAATTTCTGTGAATCTGTAATTATTTCAAAACAAAAAGTTTTGACATTGTCTCTGTAACCCCAAAGAACTGCCTTTTGATCCATACCCCTGCCTGGTTCCCCACCAGTCTTTGAACAGGGACTAAGACAACTTTTTCTTTTTTGAATTCTCTCAAAAGAAGAAAGGAGGAAAGGAGGGAGGAAATTTTCCTTGGAGTTCCTCTTTCCTCAAGTTCCTGGCTCAAAACATTCTTAGTATACATTTGCCAAATGACTAAAAGAGGGTGTCCTGCCGTCAATTCCATCAAAGAACAATGTGGATGCAATGGACGAAGAATGTCACAGCCTAAATTGGGGAAAAGAAAGCTAAATTCTAAGTGACCCCAGAGAACTGACTGCTTTCTGGTCTGACCGGATCCACTCTGGCTGCCCAGAAAAGTACTCTTTTGCCCAATACTTGCTATTGTATCCTGCTAATGATGAAAACACACACACACATATGTGAGAATCACCAATGAAGCCTAAAATTATTTGACAGAAGTGTAATGGGGAACAGGATATTTATAAGATTTGATTATTAATTACAAAGAAGAAAATAATAATTTAATAGTGGCAGATACTACCTTACTTGATGTTAATCCAAAATTTATGGAGAGAAAGAAGGGGAATACTTGCTATAAAGGATATTATTGGGAAACTGTAGCAATTTGAATGTGGACTGTGGGTCAGATAGTGACATGCACATATCAATGTGATATCTTCCACTGTTGACAACCTTACTACAGTGCATTAGAGGATGTCCTTGTTCTCAGGAGATGCATGATGAAGCATTGACGAATAAAAGAGGAACTGCAGAAATAAAGCAAATGTGGCAAAATGGTACCAACTGGCAAACTCAGGTGACTGGTAACATGGGAGTTCTTTTCCATAAATTTAAAATCATTTGAAAATTAATAAAATCCACATGAACAGGTTTGTACACTGAAAGATAACACAGGACAGATTCTGAGTTGTCACATCCTGCAGTGGATCAAAAAGGAAGGGAGGAAGGGAGGGAAAGAGGGAGGAAATCTTCCTCAGATTTCCTCTTTCCTCAAGTTCTCTAAATGTACACCAGCTCTTTGCAGCCCCCAGCATGCTGCTCAACTGCTCAGCGGGGGACAGAAGAGGCCCCTCCTTTCCTAGCAGCTGTGATCAGGCCCAAGTGAAAATGGCTGGAGAAGGACCAGGCAAGTGCAGGAGGCCCGTGAAGCACCTGAGACAATAAGATAACCAGCCCCTGCCTGAACCATGGCAATTTGATCAAAATGGTCCAGGAGATGCTCTCTCTCACCTCTTCTCACAATGGCAGGATAGCCCTATTTGGCTCAAGCCAACTCATAGATTTTGCTCATTATTTTTCCTGTTGAACTCTTGGTCCACAGTGAAGATCATTTGCAAATAAAGGCCAGAGTTTCAGAGGGGTTTGTGAGACAATCAACCAGGCAGGAATATAGTCTCCCGTGTCAAATCAGCCTCTGACTACCCGTTATTATTCTTTTTTTTTTTTAATATCACTCATTTTTTCCTCTAATAAAGTTGTTTCTATTCATCTCACTTTGCCATTGCCCAGACCAATCTTCCTAAATTAACAGAGGCCTGCAGCACCCTACATGGAGAAGGGAAGTGGGGGCAGGGACAGACAGACTGTCTGCAGCAAAACTATTTAATTTGAGCTGGTTGCCCCTTCTGAAAAACGATGTCCACATCAGATAAGGAGACAGGCAGTTTAAATTGTTCTATCAGAACCGAGTTGCCTGTTTCTGAAGCTCATTCCAGACAATTGGAAACTGTTCTCTTCTTTTTTTATAAGGCAATTGCCCAACTTGAAGGCTGTTTGTGATTGAAGTAGAGGCCACAATAATTTATACAGTAAAAGCCTCTATCTAGATCAAATTGTATATTTTCCAGGTAACTATGCTGGGTAAATAGTGCCTCTGTTTTATCTTTAATGCAATGTCTTTATGCATTCTGTCAAGCTAACACTCCTTGGGGAATATTTCACATGCTGGTACACAGGCAGTTGCTACTTAATACATTTAATGTAGTTAGTCTTTACGCAGATGAGAATATTAAGGGTCATATCTCTCTCCTTAGAATCAGTTTGCCCTGTGAATATGTATTTGTTGCCCTAATGGGTCTTTTCCTGTTCTAATTAATATGACAACACAGTACTGTCACCAACCAATATTTATGGAGCAGCCTTCTAAGGCATGGGGCCTGTGCTGTGGGCTTTAATTAAAAGGTCCTATCTTATTGTAGAGATCTATGCCCAGAGATACACACATACACAGCTGTGCGAGGGCAGCTGTACAAGCACTGGCCACAGCACCATATGCTACGGTAAAACAACAGGATTGACTGAATAAATCATCATACAGCCACTAAACAATTAAATTGATGTATATTACCTGAAATGGAAGGATACCCATGATATATCAGGGTGTTATAAAACGATCTCATTTTCAGAGAGGAAGAAATATCAGTAGTTGCCGTGCGCGTATGTGCACAGTGTCCCTGTGTGTCTGTTCACATGTAGATATGCATGAAGCTTACAGTCACGTTTTTAAAGTGTAGAATAATATTCACCCAACTGTTACTAACCAGTTACCCTGGGGAATAAGAAAGCAGGGACAAGGAGATTAGTTACACTTTTACACATTTGTATATTATGGGAAGTTTCCACAAAGAATAAAGAATAAACTTTTTTTTTTTTTTTTTTTAAAGAGAGAGGGACAGTGAGAAAGACAGAGAAAGAGAGAAACAACTTTATTTAGTTTTTCACATGGCCTTCGTTGCTCCAACACTCAGTTGTGTATGTGGTGCTGGGGTTTGAACCCGGGTCCTCGTGCTTGCCAGGCAAGCGCTGAAACCGCTGAGCCACCGATCCAGCCCCAAGAATAAACTTTTATAAATAAAGAAAATAAAAGTTGGTTTCTTTTGCAGTATAAAGGATTTAACCCAAGGCTCTTCTACTACTTAGCTACATCTCCAGTCCTTTTTATTTTATTTTGAGTCAGGGTCTCACTACATTGCCCAGGCTGGCCTCAAACTTGAATCTTCTTGAGGTAGCAGGGGCTACAGGTGTGTGCCATCAAGCCCTGTCTTAAATGACAATGTTGATTCAACAATCATGTATGGCATGCTCCTATGCTGGATGCACTGGGCTACCATTGTAGCTACAGGAATAATCAACAGAGAGAGCAAAAGGATTAAATAAGCAGAAATTTTATAAACACTTTAAATTAGCTGTTTTCCTTTAAGATGGCTCCTATTCACATTAACTGATAAAAAATCTAAGAATTAAGCCATGCATTGTGGTGCACACCTGTAATCCCAATGGCATGGGAAGCTGAGGCAGAAGTACTGCAAGTTCAAAGCCAGCCTCAGCAATTTCATGAGAACCTAAGTAATTAGTGAGACCCTACATCAAAATAAAAAATGAGGGGCTGGAGCAGTGGCTCAGTGGCTATGGCACTTGCCTGGCATGTGTGGGGACAGAGGTTTGAACAATAGCACCACATACACAATGAAATGTTGGGGCAACAAAAGCCACATGAAAAATTGATTCTTTCTCTCTCACTGTCCCTTTCTCTCTTTTAAAAAAAATGAAATAAAATAAAAAATAAAAAGGTCTGGGAATGTGGCTCAGTGGTTAAACGCCCCTAGATTCAATCCCCTATATCTAAACACAGCAAACAAAAAAAGTGGAACAGTGACACCTCTGTTTGCCTTGGGGGCGCTGTGGTTTCCATTTCTTTGATGGAGAAAAACTGCAAAAGGATCTCCAAGGCTTCAGGAGAGGCTCAGAAAGACAAAGGATACTGGTCAGGTGACAGAGAAATCTGGAGAAAAGTTAATATTAACAATGCATTTTTCTTAAAGAGTTAGGTTGAAGCCTTGTTATTTTCTGAAAACAATGTCTTGCTGAGACCATAAAATCACCAAATTTCTGGGAGTTAATCTCATGGTATGGAGAAGAGGGGGATAACACAAAAAGACTGTGGCCAACCCTGAATTTGATGTGTGGGTGAATGTAGTATGCTAGTCATGGTAGAAACGGAATAGATCTCACCCCATCAGGCTCTCTCCTTCCCTGCTGGAGTATCACCTTCTCTAAAACCACATCTTTCAAACCTTGACTGTGAAGGTCATTTGCTACAAGCACTAAACCACTTTTTGGTTTGGGCCAATGTACACAGTGTCTTAAGGCATACTGCCAGCATCATAATTATCCCATGATGGGGCGGAGTAGTGGCTTGGCAGTTATGGCATTTGCCTGGCATGCACAAGGACAACAGGTTTGAACCCCAGCACCATGTATGCCATAAAGTGTCAGAGCAATTAAAACCACATGAAGAACTAAATAAAATTGATTCTCTTGCTCTCTCTCTCACTGTCCCTAACTCTTAAAATAAATAAATAACAATTATTCCATAACAAGCTCTGCTGGAGCCCTCATGGTTAGCTGCTCCTTGGTTGTCCAGAGGGGGGATTCTGTCAAAAGAAATAGTTTCCTGGGAGCCGATCTGTCTGTGCCTTCGTGAGTCTGGGGCAGTAAAAGCTGTCACAGACTCACAAAACCTGGAGCTAAAATACAGTCCTGCCATGAATCTGTTTTATCTCTCAGGAGAATGAAGTTCAAAGGTACCGTACAAAGTTCAATGTCAAAGAGCTCAAGGTGGAGCAAGGTTCAGAACTCAAATCTCTCCAGACTCCACTTCCTAACCTCATCCCACTTCTTTTTATTCTACAGTCACCCTTGGGATCGAAGGGGATGGGTTACAGGACTCCCTCAGATACCAAAATTCACAGACACTCAAGTCCCAGATACAAAATGGTACAGTATTTGCACATAATCTGTGCACATCCTCCTATGTACTACAAATCACCTCTAGATTACTTATGCCTAACACAATATAAATGCTATGTAAATAGTTGTTTTAATGTTATTCTTCAGAGAATAGTGACAAGTAAAAAAGTTTATGTGTTCAGTACAGACACAATTTATTGTAATATTTCCTGTCCATTGTTGGCTGAATCCAAGGATGCAGAACCCACAGGTACTGAAAGCCACACCCAAGTGCACACTTTGGGCAACCAAAAGGGTAAGTCAGACTTTATCAGATCATCAAGTAACTTGCATGTAATGCCAAATGCCAACACAGATTTCCCTGATGCCACTCTGAAAACAGTTTTTATAGGCTTATAAATTAGAGGGCCCTCATGCCACTCCATGTCGTCCTATCATCATAGATCACACAAAGAGAGAAGCAGCATCACCCATCTGGTGAATACAAGGTCACTGATGAGACCCTGTCTTATCCCTTGCACTTGCTGCAGAGACTACACACCAAGAACACAGCATGGACATGTGGCCACAGGGAACAGATGCTGCTGGCCTCCCCTCCTTACACCAGAGGCTTCCTTTTTCTTCTGTCTGGGCACTTGAGTTTCAGATAAAGTGCCCATCTCCCACGGCTAAGAAGAGGTCAAATTAAGAATGGCGCTCTCTTTTACAACCACAAAAAGTTCTCATTTTCTCATTGAGTAAAGTTCCCTAATGGCTGGTATAGGAGCCCAATTTCTACCCAGCTCTGAATTGGACCATTTCCCTCACAGTGCTGTGGGCTCCCCGTGGGGCAGATTGACACAAGCTCTGCAGGTGCCTGGAGGCACAGGCAGGAATCATCATTTTTCCCTTCCAGGCTTCTTACCTTTGGTGTTTTAATCCTGTTCCAAAGTCCTAAACCTTACAAGGGGACTGAGAAGTCACAAGAGACCTTAGACCCTTTGAATCGGATGTAGCAGTCCATATTTATTTAAAGAAAATCAGTTCCTCTTTTCTAAGCTGGCCTAGAGAAGACAGGGGACAAAATTGGATGGGGTCAGGGGAAGTCTCATGCTGCATAAATGACCAAAAATCACTGTCCAAGGGACTCTACAGTATCTATATTGAAGACTTTCAAAAGACCTAGAAGTCACCCATACCACCCAAGCAAGAGCCAATGTGCCAAAGTACATTGTGTCTCTGCACCAAGAAGCACACACACGAGGTTCCTGGGCTCCCACCCTGTCCCATGCTTGCCCTGTCTGGTTGCCCTACTCCTGGTCTCAGCCAGAAACCACACTACACAAGCCAAGAGCCTCTCGTTCTCCAGCAGAGATCAAGGGCAACCAAGAAGCATCTGCAACACTAAGAAACCTTAATACGACTTTCATTTAGGGTGTTAAGGAAGCTGTAGTAACCTCACACTCCAATGACTTGCTGCAGCCAATGCCAAGGCCATCACCATTGGCCTGGCATCTCCTGGTACCTCCTCAGGTCACAGCCTAGATAGTGCAGTTACAATGTCACCCTTCACTCATTCATTCCAACACTATTTGGTGGCCTCTGCATGCAGTCAGTGCATGAGTCAGACCAAACCCCTACCCTCAGAACTGCTGAAATTCACCTCTTAGGGGACAGGCACTTTGCTGGTTCTGGGCAAGGAGAGGTTCATCTTGTTGCTGAGTTCCTGGCTTCTCTACCACTGCTAAAGGGTCCCCTCTTCCTTGGCACCCAGCCCTGAATGGCCTCTTCCTGGAGAAAACTTATGATAACAGTCTCCAACTGAAGTGAACTTCGCAGGGCTCCATTCTCTTGTTTGTCACTTTACACTAGTAACAACCTGTCATATTTGGAAGATCTACTATGCAGCAATCATTTGATCCTTGCTCCATGCAAGTAATATCACTTCCTCAGGCTTAAAACGAGAAACTTGAGGTCTCAAGGAGTTAGGACTTATCCAAGGTCATGCAGTCAGATACCTGACTCAAAGACAAGCTCTGGCTTCTTGATGCTCAATAGCCTCCTTCCTAGAGCCGTGGTGATCTGCAGCTCACAGGGCATGCACATTGCATTAACCTTTCATAGTGGCAGTGGATGTTCACAGAAGCCACCCCACGTTCTCTCTCAGGACAAACAGGGAGGAAGAGGAACCATCTGTTTCTCTAGCACAAGTGGGCCAGCACCAGGCTCAGCATCCTCTGATTTGACTCCACTCCACTGAGCAACCTTCTGTGGTTCCCTATCACCTACACCACATAAACTCCATGCCTCAGCCTGACACACCAGCCCTCCAATATCCCTCTAATCTCCAAAGTCCCCACCCCTTCCTCCTGATTCTTTAAGGTGTGGAAGCTCTTGACAGTGCACATCCCTGCATACCACGTTCTTTCTCACCTCTACACATTGGCCTTTGCTGCTCGTTTGGCAGGACACATCATTTCCCTCCTCCCTTCCATATTCAACTACAAACTGACTCACATGACTCCTCCTCCCAACCACCTCTGACTCCAAGCCCCATGCCTAGGTGACACAATACCCTTTCTCCCCTGTCTTATAGCAACCTGTGAATATGTCTCCCCCAGCAGTTTCTGGAATACAGAGAATGTCTCATCACTCCTGTGTCCCAAGCACAGCCCTCAGCTGATGTGAGCTGGGCCAAACCTGATGTGGAATGGTACAGAATCCTAACCTGGCAAGGGCACAGGCCCAAAAAAGGCTGCAGGCACCAGCCTCACTGACACCCTGCATTTCCAACCAACACTGCAGACAAAGCCACGCTCACAAAGGGGACAGCATCGTCACCTCTCCCAGAGCCCAGAACAAAGACATGGCACGTGGGCATCGCCCTCGCCAGCGATGGCCACTCTGCACCCAGCTACACATACCTCACTGGTTGCCATGGTGTGTTTTAATTAACTGTAAGGATTTTGCGTCTTGATAACAGAAAATGCAGCTCCCTTTGTCTGTCTCTGGTCCTTTTAGGAACAGACATAGGATATGGAGCGTGGAGCGAGTTCTTAGCAAAGGAGTGGGGGTCCACTGGCCCCTAGTGAGGGCTACGCCTAACATGCCCCTGTGCATTGATTGCTCTGGGACCGGTCTCCACTGTCAGATAGGACCTCCTCCAAGGGGCTGCCCAGGCTGGGCTCAGGGGACAGGATAGAGTCGGGCAGGCTGCCCTGCTGTCAGCCTCTACTAGGCATCCTCTGCTCACAACCAGGGCATAGTGGGACACAGAAACAGAAACAGAGCAGGGGCATCTGCCAACCTGCTGCTCTCGGGTATGTGCACTTATGACACAAGCTGCCCCACTTCAGCCTTGTCCTACCACCTAGCCTGAGTATCTCTGTGCCCAAAGCCAGCGTGCAGTTACACTAAGAGCTGGCACAATGAGCCCTCCCATGAGCACATCTTTGGATTGAGCAGACTGTGCTGAGCAGAGACAAGCAGATTCACTCTGCAGAAGTGCACTCTCTGGCTCGTAGAGGTTAAGGACCTACCAACCTCCAGGATTTTTGAATCAGGTTTGTTTGACTCCAAAGATTGCAGGGATCCCTCTGCCCAAAGTGCCTGTTCCACATTCCCTAGATACCTACTGTGTTCCAGGCACTCATTTGGACACGTATTGAGCACCCACTATACACTGAGCCCTCTGGAAAGTATAGGAGATATGGATTAAGAACCCCATCCTGAGCTCATTATTTAGGCAGCACTGCCTCACAGAACAGAATGCCAGCCACATACCTTATTTTAAATGTTCTAGTAGCCACTTTAACAAGGAAAAGAAATAGCTGAAATCCATTTAATTTAAAAAAATCTCTTTAAACACACTACCCCAAATATCATCTCAACATGAGATAATTTCCACTCCCTTTGTCATATTACATCTTAGGAATCTGGAGTGTATTTTACATTTACAGTATATCTCAATTCGGTTGTCATATCCTGTCTCTATTCTATTGCATTAGTTATGTTTCTCCAGAGAAACAAAATTACTTACACACACACACACACACACAAACATATATGAGTTTTTTAATTGTTGTTGTTGTTCTTTCGTACCAGGGATTCAACCCAGGGATGCCTAATCACTGAGCCACATCCCCAGTCCATTTTTTATTTTTATTTCAAGACAGGATCTCGCTAAGTTGCTGAGGCTGGCTTTGAACTTACAATCCCCTGCCTCAGCATCCCAAACTGGGATTACAGGCGTGTGGCATGGTGCCTGGCAATTTTTTTTTTTTTTTTTTTTTTTTTTAGGAGATGAGATCTCATCTTGTTCCCCAGAGTGGCTTCAAACTCTTGGGCTCAAGTGATCCTCATTATTTTCAGCCCCAGTTAAGGTTGGTTGTCTGTTTGGTACTAGGGACTGAACCGAAGGGTGCTCTGCACTGAGCCACATCTCCAGCCATTTTTATATTTTATTTTGATGGTGTCTTGTTAGGTTGCTGAGGTTGGCCTTCTACTTTTGATTCTCTTGCCTCAGCCTTCCAAGTCACAGGGATTGCAGGCATGTACCAGGACCCTGGCCCCAGGTGAGTTTGAGATGAATAGAGCCCCACCCAAAGTAGGACTGCAACTTTGTGAGACCTGAGTCAGAGCTACCAGCCGAACCATTCCTGGATTCCTCCCCAAAGAAAGTGCAGAACAGGGGCTGGAACAGTAGCCCAGCAGTTATGGTGCTTGCCAGGCATGCACAAGGACCCAGGTTCAAACCCCAACGCCACATATACAACTAAGTGTTGGCGAAGAAAAGGCCAGATTAAAAAACTAAAAAGAAAGGAAAGTGCATGACATCATGGTTTGTTTGAAGACAATGAGGTCTGGGGTGGTTCATTATGTGGCAATTTATAATCACCAGGCAGACAAAGACACTAGCCCAAGCTGACACACCTCAGGAGTCACGCAGCTGAGCAAACCCTGTTCAGTACTGAAGCATCCCAGCTCCTACCTGGGCCTGTGCCAAGGATCCTGGTCAAGCAGCCCTTACAGAACACACGAGCCCTCCCTGCACCTCAGTTCCAGCTGATACTCTTTCCCTCAGTCCCTTGGTGCTGAATGACACATTCTCTTCAAGGCCTCCAGGAGTCATGATCACAGGTCAGGCAATGGGGAAAGCAATGAGAAAGGACACATCCCACCACCCAGGACTGACTGCTCCCAGCAAACTCCTAGTCTGTGAGCAGCATCACCCAGTCTCTCCCCTGCCACTCCTTTCCCAGACTGTTGCCAGGAAGGCGAGGATCTGGCCCCCGTCACATTCTGATGCAGCAGCATAAGAAATAGCATCACAGAAGCCTGGGGAGGGAAGAGCCAAAATCAACCCCCCTCTACCCACCCCACCCACCCTCAGGTTTCCTCTGCTACAGAGAGTTGCACGCTGGATTGTGCTAGGTTTTACACTTAAAATAATTAAAATACAAGGAAAGAAGAAAAGGAGGGTTAGAGGGAGGAAGAAGAAGAAAAAGGTGCAGCCCATATCATGAAGTTCCTTTCTTTTCCAGACTGTTTCCTTGTTTGTTCACCAGATATTCATTGGGAACCGCCAGGAAGAAGGCTCTGTGCTCAGGTGGCCTGAAGAGGGTATGGAATCAAGTGCTGCCTCCATGAGGAGTTCACCTAGCTCACAATGCCAGCACAAGCAGATCATCACCAGAAGGTCTGAGGACAACTCTAGGTTCAGAGAAAGTGCCTGCAACACAGTAGCCCAGTTCTTTCCAAATTCTCTCCCCAGGGGTTGGAGGGCACGGAGCTGAGGTCACAAGCCTCCCCAGCCTATTCAGGAAGTTGACAGGGGCTGAGCAGGCCCAGAGTGACAATCAGCCCTCATAACCCTTACCTACCCTGTCAAATATAACCGAGATTTCTGTCAGGAGCACAGGTCTTATTAGCTCACAATAATCACAAGACAAAGCTAACTCTAACACTTCCTGCAGGCTATGCGCTGTGATATGAGTTCAACTTTCATCTTCTTGTCTAAGACCTGCCATGGCCCAATGAAGTAACTGCAAGTATCATGCCACTCTACACACGAGGAAACTGAGTTCAGAGAGAAAACATGTTCAAGGTCTCACTGTCAGATTAATCTTCCTGAATTGGAAACTTTCAGCACAAAGGATTTTTCTTTTATTTTCTTCTCAAACCCAATACAGGGCTGGAGTGGTGGCTCAGTGGTAGCATGTGCAAGGCCCTGGGTTTGAACTCCAGCACCACATACACAACTAAGTGGAAGAAAAACAAACAAACAAAAAAAACAGATGAAAAAATAAAATTAACTTTTTCTTTCTCACCCTCTGTCTTTAAAAAAAAAAAAAAAAAAAAAAAAAAAAAAAAAAAAAAAAAAAAAAAAAAAAAGGCATAGCCAGAAGGGCAAAAACACATAGGAAACAACAATGTTACCGTCCCATAGCCTCCTGACCCCAGAGCTCACCTCCAAAGCCCCCAACCAAGAATGTGGAGCACTCTTATCATCCTGAATTGCCTATGGTTCTAGGACTCTGTTTGATGCCTCTAACCTGGGACAGGTGCTCAGTGGGGAACTGAGAAAGAACTCTGGAGTGAACTCTATCTCCTTGCTGCCCCTTTCTGGAAAAAAATTCTAGCTCTTGCTTCCATGAGTACTGGCAGAAGCAAATGCTAGAAGACAATCTAATCTAAATCCCTGGCCTTGGCTCTGGGCTTAAAAATTTACAAGGCATTCATACGTATGCTCTAATTTAACCCCTCCAGAACCTGACAGAGTAAAATATCGTATTCCTATTTCACAACAGAAGAAATGAGGCTTAAAGGGCAAGCTACCCTGTCTCAAAGTTCTACAGGGTGTACATAATTAGTGGGACCTGTGCAAAATGAAAACACAGGGTGCCTTGTTCAAAAATTTGTAAGAATTTCAAGATGGTGGCAGCAGAACACTAACCCAAATGTAGGCAGGCCCTTCTCAGCATGCGATCAGGTTGGTGAACCCTGTAGTCAGCCCTGGGAGTTAGGAAGTGAGTCAGGACCTAGGAGGGGATTTAGAGCATGCTCCAGCCCACTACAGCTGCCTCTTACGCCCCTCTGGCCCTTATCTTGCAGTCCCCTTGGTGGGGAGGGATCTCTGGAGCAAGACTTCAGGGTGAGGCGCCTGGACAGAGGCTCCAACAGGGGCCCCCACATTGCTGATTGCATTAGCTGAATTAAATTGTCATTCCCTCTAATTACAATCCTTTTCTAGGAACAAGAGGGACAAACTGAATTAGAAGGGGGAAACATCCCATACTTTCATTCAGAAGGATAAGAAAAAGAATTAAAAGCAAAATCAGATTTTACTTGTTGGTTCTGGATTTAAGAGAGAGAGCGCCTAGCAGAGTCTCACCAAACACTTCAACATACATATGACCAAAACAAAGACAACTGCTCTTCTAGCCTTAGTTTTCTTTTCTGAGAAATGGGAATAAAATGACTACTTTTGGTACTTTTATGAAGATGAAATAAAACAATGCAATGGTACTTAATCTTTTAGGGGAAGCTCTCAAAAAATACATCTTTCTCTTTCATTTCAAGGAGTTTCACTGTCCCTTGAAATACAAGGACGTAATCTCTAGAAATACCTGGAAGTCAGTTAAGAAATGTTAAGATAAGGAATTAAAATATTTTTGTTATTTTGTGGGATTTCTAACCACCGTTATATGAATGCGTTGAATTGGAAAGGATTTGTCGAAATGACTTACCAAACAAGCCAGAGGTCCTACACATTACTTTATTCCACTCTACCATGAATATTTCATAAATTACATGCAATTATTAACAACATCAACACTAGCAAATTAATTACTGTCAATTCATATTAATAAAATTGCATTTTGTAATAAATAAAGTTAGTTTACTGCGCCCCATCAGTCTCAAAGGTATTCACATTTGTCAATTGTCCTCTACTTCAGGCTAAAACAAAAGTAATCAAATAACTAATTATTGTACAAAATGTATCACTGCTTACATGTCAATGAAAACTCGCAGTTATTTATAACCCTGAGGACTGAATATTCAAATCAGTGTTTATTACTCTATGAAGAGGAATTTTCCAACCCTTTCCTTTTTCCCAACTCCCTCAGTCTCCACTCTCAGCCACCTTGGCCCTGGTGAAGAAGCCCAGCAAAGATAGCGCCAGGGGCTTGCTGCAGTGAACAGGAACTAACTGGAGCAGGAACCAAGCACGCTTCCCAGAGTCTGACAAGTGTCCCCAACACCAGTTCCAGTGACACCATTTCTTGAATTTAGCATCACATAGGCTCCCACTCTCAATTTTCATCCTACCAAAAAAAAAGTCCCTTCTCCTTCAATAAAGGGTCTAGAGTTGTAGCATGGGCCTGCAGTACTGATTTTGCCCCTCACTGTTCATTTCAAAGAAAGGGGTAATGAACTCACCAAACTAAAAACTAAAACAACAAAAATGACCTACAGAGCCTGTTGCAGAATTAAACCACATGTTCTTGATTTCATCTGGCACTCACTCACAAGCTGGATTGTTAGAAGCTCCACTTTACAAGTGGAGAAACTGGGGCTCCACTAGCTCAAGCATTCAGGAGGGAAGAAGGGCAGCCAAGCCTAGAATCTGTTCTCCTGACCGCACTTCCAGAGATATATCCACCAAATGTCCTGAGGATCCCTCTAGCTAGCCACAGACATCAGAATGCTTGTCTGCCCAGCCAGACCCTGGCTTCCTCCCTGAGGATGCTCACATTTGGCCCCACAGATGCAGGCCAGAGACTCAGCCTGTTCCACACTGGATGGAGTGTCTTAATTCCCTTGGTATTTCACCAACAGTTTAAAATACATATCAACACCCACTTTGCTCAGAGGGGAAATTATTTTCTCAGAGTTGTAAAGATCTTATAAATGCCAGAAGTAAAAAAACTATTCACAGAATAGGCCTCATCAGCAGTTTCTGCCTCATTGCAGGATTATCAAAAGGTGACTAAGAGCCTAGATTTGTTTGTACATCACCACAAACAGGGGGCTTCAAACAATTATTCTCACATGGCCCTGGAGACCATGAACAGAATGAAGGTGTCTGCAGGGCCATGCCCCACCCCTCCAATCCACTGGAGAACCCTCCATTCTTGCCTCTCAGCTTCTCCAAGCCCCAGGTCTTCCTTGGCTATGGCAGCATCACTATAATCTCCGCCTCCACCTTCATGAGACCAACTTCTTTGACTGTCTGTGCTCAGTTTCCCTCTTTTTAACAAAATACCAGTCACACTGATAACTGGATTTGGGGCTCAAACTAACCCAGTATGATCTCATTTGTATTTGATTACATCTGCAAAGCCCTATTTACAAATCAGGTCATTTTCTGTGTGGATAGGAATTTCAGGGAAGGGGCACTATTCAATACAGTAGAGAACACACATCTTGATTCAACTAGGGGTTGTTTGGCCCTGCTAAACACATGCACTGGCCTGTCCAGGAGCATAGACTCATAGACTCCCAGGTTGAGCACCACAGCTATCCAAACACATGCAATGAACACACTCCCAGACCTATCCATGCATTTCTAACTCAGGAGGTCAGGGTGGATGCCAGGAACCTATATTTAAGGGCTGTGGTTTTCATGGGTAGCAGCCAAGTTTGAGATTCTCTCATGCAGAAAAGCTAATAATAATCAATGTGATAATAAGGAGAGCAGTTATCACTAGAGAGCCAGGAACAGAGCTAAGTGCTTCACCTGCCACTCACTCCATCTCACTCTATGAGAGGGATCAACCCATCAGTTATATGCAATTGGGCAGGGGTGAGCAGGGAGGGCCTGTGACTTACCCAAGGCCACATGCTGCTAAGAGGGGAACCTGGACTGGAAGTGTGTGCTTGACCACCTCAGCACGCCCACAGCCACAAAGAGAGCAGCAAATGTATGTGCTACCCTAGGGACTCATGGTGCTGGGGGAGTTTAGAAAAGAGAACTTCACCTACAGGACAGCACATGCTCCAGCAATGCCTGAGGGGAGACCTGGGATTCCAAAAGCGACTAGGACTGAGCTGGGGGGAGATGAGAACAGGAATGACTAGAGAAGGCCTATGGTGGCAATGCATGGCCACAGCAGAACATGGGCCTACAGGCCTGCAGGGGAAACAGGGCCCTTCCACTAGGGCAGCCACCAAAGGTATATGAGATAAGCAGCACAGCCAACAGGACTGTCACATCGTGGGTACACCATAAATATTTGATATAAACAAATGAGAGTATGAATGAATTGATGGTAGGGGAAATAAGAAAGGGAAAAGAAACGGAACAGAGGGTCCTGCATAAACAGGCACAAGGACTGGAGAGCTTGGACAAGCTAAGGGAACAGGGGCTACACCGTAGCTTGCACAAAGGCAAGCACTAGGAGGTGAAACAACTAAGTAGTCTGGCCCAGCTCTGCAATTACTTACTAATTATCATTATGATACCCATTTTATAGATGAGGAAACAGGCTCAGAAAAGATAAGCAACTTGCCCAAGTTCACAGAGTCTGTCAATGGCAAGATGCAGAACTCAGACCCTCAACCATCTGACCCTGGGCCCAAACTCTGGTCCATGCTTGGATTCAGACTTTACATTGTTATATGGTCATCAGGGAGCTGAGTGGACAGGGGCTGTGCCTGGAGCTATGCCTATGGAGGGAGGACCCATCAGGAAGTAGTCAGGAGCCTCCACAGTGATCCCAATGGCAAAAGTGAAGAGGCCAACATAACTACTTTAAAACAGAAACACGAACAGCAGTTTTTATTGCATGCTAATTACACAAGTGAGTAGACTCATCACTTTGGTAAACATTCCCAGTCCCCAAACATGGAGGAGTCGGCCCACAAACAGATTATTCTTCTAAAAAGGACATCCAATACACTGCTGTTGACTTCAAATGCAACACAACAACAACAAAAAAAGTCTTCAGTCATCCTCAAGAGGAGAAAAATACTAGGACATCCATCAGAAGTCACAGGACACATTCCCACCAAAGGGAAATAGCAATGCACTGGAACAACCTTGTTCACTCATACCTGAAATACATGTCCCAGGAAGACACAGCCCTGGGCAGCATCTCTCCACTCTTCAGCCCTAGGAGTTCAGCAGACACCAGACAGGAATCACTGGCTAGCCAGGCACACAGCTACTTGGACCCATAAGAAATAGCAGCAAGAGGAGGGATGGTGGAACAGGTAGAAGCCACACAAACTAAACCCAGGCCACTCTAAAAAGACTCTAACATATATTCCTTCTACTACTTGAAGACCTTTGGAGTTTCCAAAGCCTAAGGTCATCTACCTGAACTCATGCATCAGGGAGCTGAGTCTCAGACAGTTGTTCTTGTCAAAACCATGCGACTGGACAGCAGCAAGAGTCTACATTCAACCTCAGCCCCAGCTCTCAGTCCAAGGCCCTCTGTTCCTATTTCATTCCCACTCTGCTGCTACTTCCAAAGAAATGTTTCTTCTTCAGAAATAAAACCAAATAAGCAAAAGCATGTGTGCGCACACACGCACAATACTTAAAATCAATAAAAATAATTGAAACCAAAAGACCAAAGTCAATGTGACATTGTCTTTAGTGATGCCCTCCCATATTTTTCTCTCTCCAAATTTGCCTTTTAACAACAGGAAGAGTTAAATAGGGTGACTATATTAACTCTGAATTTGTTTTTAATAGTTAGTGTCACCATCTTCATGTGATTAAAATTTAGTTGCTTTACATCTAATTAAAGTATCACACACACACATACACACACACACAGAGAAAAAAAAAATTAAAAAAACCCAGGTAATTTGACATCCAAAAGAGGAGTGAGAGAAGACCAGAGAAAAGAAGAGACATATTACTTAACTTTATGATGATAATTACCTGAGCACAAAGGCACTTCTCAGAACATTCTATGTTGGAAATCATCCAGAAAAATTAAACCTATGTTGCTGCTTCAATACATCTGAATGCTGGGAATTGGCAGAAAAACGTCCATTTTATGAATAATAGCCTCTACAGTCCCAGAGGACAACAGTACATAAATTTAAAAAAAGAAAAAAGGAAAGAAAGAAAGAAAAAGAAAAAAAATAAAGTCTCAAGCCTTTTCCAAAATGGTGCTAATGCGCCAGTGAAACTTAATTTTATAATTTACTGGCAGTCAAGATGGCAGGAAATAAAATAATTTGCTATATTCTGCACAACAAACCCTGCTTTTCCTGGGAAGGGGTAATTATCCCCATGGAAAAAAAAAGAAAGAAAGAAATACGCCATCTCATATTAAGCTAAAGTCTCATCAAGAAGAGAAAAAGTGCCTCATTACATGTAATTACCAGAGAATTAGAAACATCATTTAACTAAATGAGCGAATAATGCTCAGGATATTGAAGAAACTTGCCTGCACTTCTGCAAAGCACTCTAAGTCCCATTACAAAAATTGCCCCTCTTTAATGGAATAATTTTAGGCCTTGTCTGCCTTGCTTTAAAAATAAAGAGCCTCCGAGAGGCAGAAAAAGGCTGAAACTGCCATAAACAACTGTTGAAAGGGACTGGAGAGAAGGCGCTGTCTCTCCTGGAGACCAAGACTCAGAATGACTCATAATCGACCATAATCAGGAAAATTAAACCTGAGGACTTGAAAAAAGGATTGCCCTCTTCTTAATTGTACTTCCTCAAGACTGCGATGTACTTACGAGTATGTATTAAGGATAACAGATGAAAGATTTTCAAGTTCGGGTACAGCTTCTCTGCTCCAATACAAAAGCAGTTATAGCCATTTGATGTTCTCTTAAAAAAATAAAATTATAACATACCTGCAGATTGATGTTTATTGCGGCTTAATGTAATGACTTTCTAACCACTCCAAAGCTTCCAGGCTTGGGATCCCCTCCTTTCTTTTTGCTCTTAATATTTGTCAAGATTTAGCATAAAAGCAGTGAATTTAACATAACCATCTCATCTTCCATCAATACTAATTTATTCAACCAGGAAACTAGAAAAGGAAAGGACATAGATTCCCCATGGCTTCGTTTCTTGACTTTAGAGCAAGTAAAATTTGAAAGGAATCGGTAATGGTCAGATTCTTAGCAGATGGCCCACGAAGGGTCTAAAGAGGTCACTTTAAAGAAATCAGAATGAAGGCTGGAACAGAGGCTCTGTGGTATCGCGCTTGCCCTGCATGAGCAAGGACCCGGATTCAAACTCCAGCACCAAATACACAACAGGTGTTGGAGTAACTAAGACCAGATGAAAAAAAATAAATAAAACTGATTCTCTCACACACACTCACTCTCCTTTAAAAAAAAAAAATCAGAATGCGACTGTTCAAATTATGTTCATGTACAAATATGGCATAATGAATCCCACTATTATATATAGTTATAATGCACCAATAAAAATTATTTTTTTAAGACAGAGGGACAGTGAGAAAGACAATCAATTTTTAGTTTTTCATGTGACTTTGTTGCTTGAACACTTCAACGTGTACATGGTGCTAGAATTTGAACCCACATACTTGTGTGTGCCAGGTAAGCACCGTAACTGCTGAGCCACCACTCTAGCCCAATAAAAAAATTTTAAAAAAGAAGAAATCAGAGGCAGGTAAGGAATCACACTATCATCTTGAGGCTCCTGCCCCTGAGACCCAAGGAGCCACCCACCCACAACTGCACAGGAGAACGAGGACCAGTCCCTTCCCTGGATCAGGTACAGCCAGCTGAACCAAAGTGCCAATCCCTCAGCTGCAGACTTTTAGTCATCAACTGCAATCCTTATTTTAGCAATGAGGAAGCTCAGACTAGCCCAAGACCATAGAGTTCCCAGCTCAGGTCCAGATTCATGTATGTAAACCACAGTCACCTCTCAGCAGGACAATAATGATATTCCTACTTACCATGCCACATCTGACTTCTGTCCCATCCAGCACACATGAATGATGACAAGAAGAGGAAATGACAGTCTGCACTGTACATATATGCTCACCACAAACTCCTGCCCTTGGGATTCTTAGAGATGGAGGGCAGGAAGACCAAGTCTGATCTATTCCAGATCTATTCCTCTGCCAGCTCTGGGCCCTTAAACACATTTCTGGGAATAACTTGCAAGGTCTTGGACCCTATTCCCAAGAAACCAAAATATAATGAAAGGCAATTAGTTGGTTTTCTCAGGCAGAAGAACAACAGATAAAGCTTTGGAAAGCAAAATCACTTTGGGGGTTGGTTGATGATTGGCAAAGTGCCCCGAACTTTTTTTTTTTTTTTTTGGTACCAGGGATGGTTAACCACAGAGTCACATCCTCACCCCTTTTTATTTTGAGACAGGGTCTCACCAAGTTGCTTAGGGCCTGACTATGTTGCTGAGGCTGGCTTTGAACTCGTGATCCTCATGATCCTCATGGCTCAGCCTCCTGAGCCTTTGGGATTACAAAGCATGCACCACTGCACCCAGCTTATGCTCTGGACTTTAAAATCCACTCTTTTAAGTCTGAGATGGAACTTAGCACTTCTGAAATTTCCAGAAGAGGGGAAGAAGGGAAGTCAACCTCCTTTTCAGGTAAATGCAACAAAGTAAAAAGGACACAATAGTGACAGCTACTTCATAGTTTATAGTTCATCTCCGATGAGTCAGGTTAACTGATTTACCCACAAAGACCACACAACTAACATGAGGAACCCAGAATCATAACACACAGCCACCTGCTTCTGAAATGCTTTCCCAGAGCTGGAACTCTAGCATGGTAGAGCACTTTCTGAGGCCCTGGGTTTGATCCTGAGTACCACAAAAAATAAATAAATAAAAATAAAAATACTTTCTTTGGGTCACACAACACTGCCTTCTCCACTAAGCATCAACAAGGAGTATCACCAACACCTCTCAAGGTAGTATAGCACTTCTAATGCTTCCAAATATTTTCACACCAATTTTCTCCACTTCATACCCAAACTGGAAATGATCCGTACAAAGTCATCCTACCAGCAGCTGCCAAGACCAATGACACTTCACCCTGACCTGGTGGTCGTAATGGCAATGGTGACAGAAAAAATTCTGAGAAAAGAGTCATTTGGCCTAAAATTCGTGTTTAAAAAAAAAAAAAAGCCCTTTGAATCCTTTGTTCATTGTAACAACAAAAGTATGTAATTTTCAAGAAGACTATAAATACTTGAACTACATCTTCTCTTTTTCTGATTCTCTGTAGTCAGATCATTTATCTGGTGCCATTAGTAAAGCAAAATAGTTTCAATCACAGGAGTTCACCTAGTCAAGCTGATACAAAAAGCTCACTCTTTGATCACCCTCCACTCCAAATATCATACCAATGACAGTTAATTATGAGAAAAAAACCAAAAAGACAGAATCAGACTCTAAAACACACACACACACACACACACAAAATTTCTGTAGAGTTAAACAGCTGATGTCCAGAATAGAAAGCAGAAAGTAGCAGCAGCAACTGTGAGACAGGAAGAAGGAAACATAAAGAGAAAAATCAACAGCAACAGCAAATGACTAAACTAAACTTTAAAACCTCCATTCAAAATAAGCCTGAAGGTCAAAACTATAAGACAGGCATCAAAACCAAAATTGAAACAAGTATTTATTCCATATTAAATTTATAGTTCCACTTATCAAAAACTTTATTTTCAAAATATTTAAAGAAGTTAATGAAGGTAGAACTTCATTTAAAAATAACTAATACATTTCAAAAATAAGAAAATATAAAGATGACAAAGGTAAGAAATAAAACAGAAACCCTAGAAATGAAATAAACTACCGAAGTGAAGTAAATTCTGATCTAGCCACAAATAGAGAATCAGAAAATTACAAGAGAGTTCTAAAGAACTCACCCAGAATACAGCATAGAGAAAATAAAATTAAAACACAAAAATGTAATTAACAACAAAATGGAAGGACTAGTGAGGAATTTAGCAACATTCTGAAATATAAACGATGAAAATCTTCAAGAACTGAAGACTAGTACATTTTGAGAACCAAGCAGGGATGTATAAAAATAAATCCACAACTAGATATATAACAGTGAAACTGCCAAATATAAAAGACAGAGGCAAGTTTAATAACTTTCAGAGTGTAATGATTAATTTTATCTCAACATGCCTGGGCTATGGTGTCCAGACATTAGGTCAAGATTATTCTGATGTTATTGTGAATGTGCTTAAAATGAGATTTACATTTCAATTGGTGGCCTTTGAGTAAAGCAGCACTCCATAATGTGGTAGGTTTCATCCAATCTGTTAAAGAACTGAAGAGAACAAAGAAAAAAAAGGAAATTCTGCCACCAGCCTGCCTTCAGACTTCCTCACCAGAACATCACCTTTGGACTTGAACTGCAACTCTCACGAGTCTCCAGTCTGCCAGTCTTCCCTATCCAATTTTAGAGTCATCAAGCCTTCAAGATGCCTGAGCTAGTTTCTTTAAAAACTTTCTCTTTATATATACACCTTATTAATTCTGTTTTCCTGGAGAATCCTGACTAATATACAGAGGAAAAAGAATTAGTTTTTAAAGAAACAATAATTAGGTTCACAGCAGACTTCTAAACAAGACATACAAATTCTAAAAATGTATGCATAGTTATAGCAGCACAATTTACAATAACTAAACGTATGGAACCAGCCTAGGTGTCTCAATGGATGAATGGATAAGGAAAATATGAGCAAACACACAATGAAATTTTATTCAGCCATAAAGAAGAATGAAATTATGTCACGACAAAGAGAAATGGATGGAACTTGACAGCATTTGTGTTAAGCAACATAAGCCAAACTCAAAGAGTTAAGAATCATATGTGAAAACTCGACAGGAAAAATAAAGAAAAAAGTGTGTGAATGGGGGGATATCTCTTGAAAACAGAAGGGATACCTGAGGAGTAAAGGAAAAGGACTGCAGAGGAGGAGGAGGAAAGGGAAGGGGAAATACTGGAGAACAATACTAACCAAATTATACTTACATACATGTAACAATGATTCCCACCATTATGCATAAATTATAATGCACCAATTAAACATGGGAAAAAAATGTGAAGAGCAAAAATTAACTACTAATCGAGCATTTTATATCCAGCTAAACTATCCTTCAAGAGTAAAAATGAGGGGCTGGGAACGTGCTCGGTGGTAGAGTGCTGGTCTGGCATGCATGAAGCCTTGGGATTAATTCCTAGCACCCAAAAAAAAAAAAAAAACCAAATGAAAAAGAGTATATTATTTGGAATACAAAGTCATACTCTGATACTCTGATTCTCATTTCAAATAAACAATAAAAGATATATTTGAGGGCTGGAGCAGTGGCTTGGTGGTTATGGCGCTTGCTCAGCATTCATGAGTACATGGACTGAAACCCCAGAACCACATACACAACTAAGTGTCAGAGAAACGAAAGCCAGGTGAAAAAACTAAAAAAAAAAAAAAAAAAAAAAAAAAAAAAAAAAAAATTGATTCTGTCTCTCTCTCTCTCTCCTCTCTCTCTCTCACTGTCCTCTCTTTCAAAAAAAAAAAATCTATTTCAAAGTTCAAAAATGAACCCAAATTGGGGGGGGGGACTCTGTGGACAGAGATTTTAAATACTGCTAATATATGTAATTAAATGCTGCTCATACATATAATTAAAATATGCTAATTTATAATTAACTGTTAAACTATAAAAATAACTGATTTTTGAATATTGTAGTAGAAAACTAAAACAATAACTATTAAAGTAGGAGGAGCATTCAATGAACAGGTAACATGTGAGAAATGATTGTTGGGGAAAGAAACTTGAAATACTAAATAACTAAAGTTTGATACAAAAGTGTTTAACCATAAGGAACAAAACTTTAAGGGTAACAACTGAATCCAAGCCCTTGTCCCAGAGCGGTGGCCTGGGAAGGCTAGAGCATGGACAGCATGCACAGGTCAGAGGCACTGAGTCTGCCATGCTGGTACAACACCTGAGGCCTGGTGAGCCAGGGCCCTCTGAAGCCCAGTCCAGGCCCAATGAGTACAGAGAAAACACAAGTGAGGTCAGATCCAAATGAAGATAACAGTGCTCATTATCATAAATTTGAATCAATAGGATTGACCCAAGAACTGTGTAAACCCCTAGACTAGCAAACTATCTAGCCCTATGAGAGTATTCCATCTGTTCTTCCCACTTGAATAAATCTTTCATTCACTCTTGCCTTCTGCAGTCTGTGAATTTCATTTTTCAGATTTGCAAGACAAGAATCTGAAAAAAAGTTGGCAACGAGCTGCTGGAGTCTGCAGCTACACACCACTAGATAGTGGTGTAGAAGAAGCCAGGTTTTCTGGCTCTGACCTTCAGAACTGATGCTGGCACGCATCCCTGCCATGATTAGCTAATACTAAAATAGGTTTTCTCGACTCAGAGGCTAGCCTCTTGTACAGACTCCACCAGCCAGCAGAAGTGGAGAAACTCCAGTTGCACTATCAATCTATAGCTACCAAACTAGAAGTGAGGTTGGAAAAAGGGAAGGAAAATGAAAACCATCAATCCAGAAGAAAGCAGAGGAGAAAACAGAAAACAATGCATTGTAAATAAAAGTATGTAAGACAGCAGAACTGAAGAAAGAAAATGATGTAAACATCACTATTCACAAAAGTATATACACTGGATTAAAGCCACTTATATAATGACAAATTAGACTGCTCTTACATTTTTAATCTAGGTATATGATACTTAAAATAAATATATCTAACACCCACAAAACTGAAAATAACTGGATATACTTGTTACCATATGCAAATGATAATCAAAATAAAGCTGCTAGAATAACATTGTATCAGATAATATTTAAAGTAAAAGACATTAATACAGATAAAGAGGCACACTTTTTAATAACCAAAGGAAAAATCTATCTAGAGGATAATCAAAACTTGCACACATGGCTGGAGCTTTCCCATCTTCCCAAAATGAAACTCTGTATTCATTGAATGATAACTCCCAAATTATCCCTTATAATCTGGCTTTTTATGTCTTTTTCTTAAGAGAGAATCAATTTTATTTTTTCATCTGTCCTTTGCTGCTACGACACTTAGTTATACATGTGGAGCCAAGGTTCAAACCCAGGTCCTAGCGTATGACAGGCAAGTGCTGCAACTGCTGAGCCACCACTCCAGCCCCTGACCTTCTATTCCTATGAATTTGATTACTCTACATACCTCATGTAAATGGAGTATAGTATTGTCTTTTTGCATCTGCCTTATTCTATTTAGTGTAATATCCTCAAGTTTCATCTGTTGTACAGCATGTGTCAGAATTTCCTCCCTTTTAAGGCTAAATAGTTCACTGTATGTGCACACCACATTTTGTTTATCCATTCTTCTGCTGATGGGCACTCAGGTTGTTTCTTTTTGGCTATTAGGAATAGTGCTACTATGACTATACCTGTGTAAGAATGTTAGTCAGCTTTTCATCACTGTGACCAAAACACTTGATAAGAACAAGTAAGAGAAGGGAAAGTTTAATTTGGGCTCCCAGTTTCAGAGGATCAGTCCATGGTTGGCAGACTCCATAGCTCTGGGCCAGAGGCAAAACACAACATCAGGGTAGAAGGGCATGGCAGAGGAAACCTGCTCATCTCATGGGAGCCAGGCAGCAGAGAGAAGTGAGGCACCAAGAATAAAATATAAATCTAAAGGAATGCCTACTTCCTCTACCCATCCTGTATCATAGTCCTTTTAGTTAATCCATCAAAGGGATTAATTCACTGACCAGATTCTGACTCTCATAATCTAATGAATTCAGCTCTGAACATTCCTACATGGTCTACAGAAGTTTTCAGGGGACACTTCTTTCCAAACCATAACAAATATTTCTTTAAATCACTGCTTTCACTTATTTTAAGTATATATCTGGGGTGAAAATTCTGGATCATATGATAATTCTTAATTCAATTTTTTGAGGAATCTCCATACTGTTTTCCACAGAGGCTGTGGAAATCCTACCACTGATGTTCAAGGATTTCAGCCTCTACATCCTCATCAATACTTGTTACTTTTTGGATTTTTAATAATAGTCATGCTAATAGGTGTAAGTTTATATCACATTGTGATCAGAAAGACTTTATTCCACAAGGCAGCACAAAAGGGATCCCCTAAGATGTGTGTCCATTCCTACACTAGGAGTTCAGACTTTATAACTCACTTTATGTTCTAAAAAAGACTAGGGGGGCTGGAGCGGTGGCTCAGCAGTTAGGGCACTTGCCCAGCATGTGCAAATATGCAAGTTCAAACCCCAGCACCATGCACACAACAAAGTCTTGGAGCAATGAAAGCCACATGAAAAACTAAATAAAAAAATGTTCCTTTCTCGTTCTCACTGTCCCTCTTTTTTTTTTTTTCAAAGAGAGAGACAGACAGTGAGAGAGAGAATCAATTTTTATTGAGTTTTTCACATGGCTTTCGTTGCTCTGACACTTAGTTGTGTACGTGCGTGCTGGGGTTTGGACCCATGTACTTGCACATACCGGGCAAGAGCCGTAACCACCGAGCCACCGCTCTAGTCCTGTCCCTCTTTCTTTAAAAAACAAAAAGCAAACTAGGGGGCTGGAGCAGTGGCTCAGTGGTTCCAGCGCTTGCCTGGCACGCACAAAGACACAGGTTTGAACCCCAGCACCACGTACACAATGAAGTAGCAGAGCAACGAAAGCCACATGAAAAACTAAATAAAAGTCTCTCTCTCACTGACCCTCTCTCAAGAAAAAAGACTAGGAGGCCGGACACAGAGGTGCATGCCCGTAATCCCAGCAACTCAGAAGGCTGAAGCATGAGGATCACTAGTTCAAAATCAGCCTCAACAACTTAAAAGGACCTAACTAACTTGCCAAAACCCTGTCTCAAAAGAAAAAAAGGGCTGGGGATTTGGCTCAGTGTTTAAGTGCCCCTGGGTTCAATCTCCACTACTACGTAAGAGACTAAGAAATAGGGTGGGAGTTACGGGAATATAGTTATACAATGTATTGCCTGGAATAAAACTCTTTTCAGATTAGGAAGAGAATATGAGATTTAATGAGTATTCTGAGGGTTCAACACCCATAATTACATTCCTATATCCCAAAAGGAAAAAAAGAAACATAAATAGGAATTTGTATTTGTTTGGCTTTATCAAAAGGAATATATAACATATAGCCAATATTATATACATTATTACAGGTACACAAGTAATTAGCATGTATTAAGTTCTAATTATATGCCATGGTGTAGGTGAGACAAGATGCCACACATTTTCATTTACTCCTCCTAACCACTTTTTACCAGAGGAGGCAGCTGGAGTCTAGGACATAGAAAGCTTGCCCAGGGTCACATAGGTAGGCACTGGCAAAACTAGGAACTGAGCCACAGGCTGACTAGTTTAGAATTTTCCATTCCAGAAGTCATGTGACTTAAGATGTTTTTCTGCTGTTAATGTTCTTCCTTGAACTTCAATTCAAGCTCTAATGGGCTCTTCATCAGCCACAATGCAGTTCTCATACAAACTTGTTGCTTCCCAGTTATTGACAAAACTCTTCTCCCAGTGGATATTATGGAGAGAACATACACCCAGCTGGTCCTCTTTGGACCATGACATATATTAAGTGACAAAGGCACAGGATTGGACCATCTTACAAACTAAAAAGATAATTAAGTCGGATTTGCACCTCCAAAAATAAAGCTCCCAATTTTTAAATAAGATAGCGTGTATCGGGGCTGGAGCTGTGGCTCAGCAGTTACAGCGTGTGCCCGGCATGCGCAAGTATGCAAGTTCAAACCCCAGTACCACGTACACAAGAGTCTCAGAGCAATGAAAGCCACATGAAAAGCTAAGTAAAATTGCTTCTTTCTCTCTCTGTTCCTCTCTTAAAAAAAAAAAAAGGCATGTATCTAGTGAAAAGTCAATTGACTATTAACTACAATGCAGAACAGAAAAACTGCCTACAAGTGAGCACACAGAACTGCATCCCAGAGACCCCAACAAAGTTATCTGTTACAGAAACAAAAAGACAATTAGCATGGCCAGTCAGCTTGGCACATTAAGGCATTTTCCTGAGAGGTCAAGGATACTGGTTTTACTTTATTCCTGATCTTACCAAAATAAAACTGTAATTTAAAAAAATCCCCACAAATGGCCTTAAAAGCATAGGGTCATCCACATAAAAGGGAGGAAGAAATGAACAACAGAAAGAGACATGTGGTCAGTATTGACTGGGAAGCTTCACAAATCTGTCTAGATCAGCACAAAACCAGTTTCTGATGTCAGAAGGGCCATCTTAATGAAAAGACGTCTCACTATGTCCTAGAGACCAGAGCCAGAAAGGTTTAGCACCTTTATCCACCTCTGAACAAACACTTGTCCTTCATAATTTTGAGCAAAAGGCTTTGAAAATACAAAGTCTTTCTGAAAAAAGGACTCAGCTTGACTCAAATTCTTACTCATGTCAACAAGGGTTGATGGGGGTGATTCAAGGTGGTCGTAGAGCAGGACTTTATTACAGGAATCTGAACTTATACAGTTGTGAGAGAAGAGGAAGAATGGTGAAGGTCTGGAAAGAGAATCAGCAGTCATGGCCAACCACCAAAACGACTGCAAAGGGGAGCAGAGGAGAGACCTCTGTGTAGTCAACACACACACTATGATCTGCACAAAGCATCTGGTGGTGGGCCATGGACTCCAGCTGGACATCATGGTGGAGGAGAAGAATAAAGACATTTGGGAACCCAGAAGGCACCTCTGCAGCCATCACTGCACCTGACCACAAAGAACCCTCAGAGAGCCAGCGCCACCATTTTCCTTCACCTCCCAGTCTGTGTATGTTCCCCTTTTTCACCAAACCTAATCCAGAACCAGACAGGGAATGGGATGCTAGAAAATATAGGTCTTATCCAAGTTGACCAAGCAGCCCGCCAGACTCCTTTAATTAAATGCAGAATCGCTAAAGGTGATTATTCACATCTTTGGGGAGACTGCACCTTTTAATCATAATTACATGATAAATATTTCATGGTATATATCTTTGTCATATAATTAGAATAAAAAAATGTAATTTCGAAAAGATGCTAAATAATTCAAATGGCTGAGGATGTGATTAAAGCCATGACTGAAATGTGGTCAGAAGGTAACCCAAGGTCTTCAAACATCATCTCCCAAGCAACATGTCTGCTGGCAAATCAGCCCAAAGCTATCATCACAGCTCATAATCTTTTCTTATGAAGTCTTATTTCAAGATAAAAAAATTTGCTTCATGAACAAGCTCACAGGAGTGGGGATGTAGGTCAGGTCGTAGAGCATGCATGAGGCTCTGGGTTCAATTATCAGTACCAAAAAAGAAAAAAAAAAAAGCCCACATTTCTGTATCTTCCTCTATTTAAAATTGGAAAATCTGGATACCATCCAAATAGTCATCTTATTAATATGCATATTTAACATCTAGGGATGCCCCCAGACAGTTTTTGTTTGGTTTTGTTGAAAAAATCAATTTATTTTTCCACCTGCTCTTTGTTTCTCTGACACTTCATTGTGTATCTGGTGCTGGGGTTTGAACCCAGGTCCTAGCACATGCCAGGCAAGTGCTCCAACCACTGAGCCACAGCTCCAGCCCCCAGACAGTCTTTTGAAACCCCATTTTCAGATAAACCAGAGTTGGGCCCGAAGTAGAAGTAAAATCATCTCCTAAGCTACTGCCTCTCAGAATCCCTGCACATTCCACATTTTAGGGTTCTAATGTATAGGAAGTAAAATGGACTATCATAGGATTTTCAAAAGACCCAGCTATTTCATGGCATACACCTACTAAATCAGACCCAACTCCTGGACTTAGGGCAGGCAATGGGCTGATATATCCATTGCTATCCGCCACCACTGACCAAATGGCCCAATGGAGTCTCAAACATGTTTCAAAAACCCACCGCCCCCAATGGCCACGTTTTCTTAAGTCAACTTTTGCACAAATGCCTTCTATTGTGTGGCTGGGGGTTAAAGGAAAGAAAGGAGAGAGAAAGGAAGAAAGGACTGACATAAACAGGAAGAGGAGAAAGGACATAGGACCTGAATTACATACCTGTAAGCAATAGCCAAGACACTGTCATTCAGCCTAGCCCAGGCTTCTAATCTCTTAGGGTCAGAAGGCTCTCATAAGAGAGACCCAGTATTTTTTTCCAGCAAGCAGGTGGCAGTGATGGATGATTCCATTAGAAGAATACTCCATGTTTTCTATGGGCCCTCAGCATTCAGTAAGAAGGTAGGCCTTAAAAAGCTTTTGGGATCTCAATTCTTTGGACGCCCAAGGAGTTGAGATATGCAACCTTCCCCTACCCCCTGCATTCAGCAACTTCTAATACAGGTCAGAGGGGCTTATTTCAAACTGATTTCTTCAGTTTCCGATCCTCGATCTTTATCTGGATTTCTGAAGAGCTAACAAAAACAAAATCGATCCCTTTTGGGGCTGGAGGGGCTCAGGCCAGGTAAAGCGCTTGCCTGGCACGCATGAAGAGCTGGGTTCAATCCCCAGCACCACATACGCAGCAGAGCACACGAACAACCAGATGAAGAAAATAAAACTGAATTGACTCACTGTAAAGAAAAAATAAAGATTAATCCCTTTCTCACAAAAATGACAATTCTACCCACAAATACAACAGGCTCTTATTTGGCATAGCTGTCACCCCACTGTACACATCTACTCTATCTTGTCAATTCTTCTTGAGTCGTCAAAAAAGCAGGACTTTTGGTAACCATGTGTGCCCTTAATTCCAAATCTACAATTAGATGCTTGCATTAACAACTATTAAGAAACAACTTTCCCACCAGGCTTGGCTGCGCACACCTCATAATCCCAGCAATTTGGGGGCCTGAGGAGGATGGACCAAAAATTCAAGGTCAGCCTCAACAACTTAGGGAGACCCTCAACAATTTAATGAAACCTTGCCTACAAAATAAAAAATAATAAGGGTTTGGATGTGGCTCAGTGGTAAAACACCCTTGGGTTCAATCCCCAGTACCAAAACAACAAAAGCAACTTTCCCTAATATTTTTTTCTTCCCATCCACTCCAGTGAGTTCTAGTCAGGAAGAAACCAGTTTACATTAACAAGTTGAAATTGTTCAGGAATGTTGGACAAGTCTACACAGTCTAAATGAGAAAATACTTCTCTTCTCTAGGTTCTATTTATATGGGGATTTATTTCCTGATTAGAAAACCTTTTCTGAAATTTTGCCTTGACCCAATTAAAATTTCAAATTTAAATTTTGAGTTAGTCCTGATTTCCCAATTCATTCAATAATGTTAGTTTCTCTGCATACTTTCATGGGAAGTCGTCCTGAAACACCAGATTGGAGGTAATGGAGGTAAATTTGTTTTCAGCCAAAAAGTGTGTTTAGAAATATTAAATTTTCAGCCTCAGGAATATGGGTAACTAGTCAAACATGCCTTAAGGTAGAAGCCTTGTTCCATCTGAAGATCAAATATCACTCTTACTATTAACAATGTGTGGGGCTAGAGCAGTGGCTCAGCTATTACAGCGCTTGCCGGGTATGCAGGGGTACATAGGTACAAATCCAGCACTACACACACAACCAAGTCTTGGAGCAATGAAAGCCACATGAAAAATAAAATTGTTTCTTTCCCTTAAAAAAAAATGTTAATACCTGTAAACAATTAATTTGGGGGGCTGGAGACTCAGCTCACCAGTAAAGCGTTTAACTGACATGCAAAAGGACTGAGGTTCAGGTATTTTTCCAGGGGATTTAGAATCAGCACATTACAGCAACACAACAAAATCTATGTTCACAGCAGCTCAATTTACAATAGCTAAACTATGGAAACAACCCAGAGATGCCCCTCACTGGATGAACGGATCCAAAAACTGTGGTACATATATACCATAGAGCTCTACTCAGCAATTAGAAACAATATTGCATCCTTTGAAGGTAAATGGATGGCAATGGAAGAAATTATGCTGTGAAGTCAGCCTAACCCAGAGAACCAAGGGTCATGTCTTCACTCATCTGTGGTGGCTTGAGCTAGACCCTGGCCAGTATCAAAGGTGATCAACTCTCATGTATTAAACCCAGAAAAGGTGCAGTGACATACAACCTAAGGCATTTGTAGAGATATGCTGGAAAGGGCGGAAGATAAGGATGGGATATTGGGGAGCGGGGGTGGCTTTACCAGGTAAATCTAATTTTCAGAATATATATATAT